>JAUELF010026302.1:0-28705 GCA_031471495.1 Clinocardium nuttallii
ATGGTAATTTCACTGTTTGAAAAATGGTAATTTCACTGCTTGAAAATGGTAATTTCACTGTTTCAAAAAGTGGATTAGCGGTTTCTATTTCACTGAGATATCTCTATAATCAATCGATAGGCATAAAATAAATCGGAATATTTATTTCATTAGATGTGTCATAACTAAGTAAACCCATAGTCCCACCGAACTCTCGGGCACTCTCGGACTGTCTCGGACTGAAATTTGACCGATCCGAGGGTCAGATCCATGTTGTGTGTGGGCTTATCCGGAACAGCCTGGGACAATAAACATTATTAAATGAATTATTTACACTTAAAAGTATTGACACCCAACAATCTGCTGCAAGTCTAATAGGAACTCATTTGTCTTCGTAAATAAAACTAAATAATATAACTGTGAGTCAAAAATAAAAAAAAATAAAAAAACTTGAAACATCGGAATAATTATTTCATTTTAGATGTGTCATAACTTTATAAACAAAACCAATTGTAATATGTTCAAGATATTTAAATTTTGTGGGTTTTTTCTAATAATAACTCATTTCCGAAAGGCTATTAGAAATGTAAGTCGCGAACTTCTTCCCGGCGACTAATAGACTTACCCCGCGAGTCAAGGCGTAAAGTTTACTATTAACAAATAGCGAAAACAGCAACATTTTGGTGTTTTGGGGTTTGTGTAATCTGTCAGTAAGGGTATGAGTCGTCCCGCGAGGAAACCAACATTGTGGATTATGTGTAAGGTATCGACCGGGTCAGCTAAAGCATGCCGCGCAGGCTTACCCGGACTGACACTTTTCTTTTCCTGTAGATTTTCAGTTTCAGATATCATTACTCTATACCTCTATCAACCTGAGACGGAATTTGTCGGCCCGGCTGATCTGGGTCGATACATTGCGTAGAGTCCATAATGTTGGTTTCTTGCGGGGCGGCTCATATTGCAATGTACTACATACACATGATATTACAATAAACTCATTATCTTGAAAGTAGATTTTTTTTCTTTATTGTCACAATGGACATTTGGTTTCCAGTTGCTTTAAAGGGATTAAAACGATATTCTTTTTAAAAATGTGTGTTCTTCGATGTTTTTTAACAGATCTTCGTCTTCGTTTTGATGGGATGCATTGTTTTCTTCATGTTACCTAAATACATGTACAGCAACCCGGATATAAAAGCACCCCACCCTACAGAAATAGATAGAAAGAAAGCAACACAAAGGAAAACTAATGCCATGGTGGCGATGAATCTGACTTTGTTCAATAGAAACGGAAAACAGACCCGTATCAAGCCAACACAGAAGTCAAGTGCTACAGCAATGTTAAAAAAGAAGGCTACACAAAGTAATGGTTTATCTATTTTATTACTACATGTACACAACAAGAGGACCATGATAGTCCTATAATGATATCGCTCGCCTGATTTAATAAACTTAAAGATTTTTAAATGTTCTTAAGCTTTGTATACAAGGAAAAGAACAACGCCAACTCTCAGTCATTTTATTAAAAAATCGGACTAATTTGCACAATTTCGATAGAGGTTCACCCCTTGATTATTTTTGATTTTTTGTTTCAATCCTAAGGGAAATAAGATACGCCCCATACCGGCCATGTTTTCCATCGGATGTGAATACTTTGAACCAACTGCGTCGATGTCCAACCAAGTAACGTTTGTGCAAACAACATTAAATCAGGCCAGTAATTTTGGACAAGATGATATTTAAAGCTTAATGTATATATATGTAAGACACATAAGCCATGTTTCTCCACGAATCGGAACAATTTGAACAATCTTGGAAGAAGTCCACCAAGTAACGATCTGGCCAGTACTTTTGAAAAAAATACATTAACGTTTTCACTATTACATATAAGGAAAACAAGCTCCGCCCCCTGACTGCCAAGTTCTCCAACGGATCGGAAAAATTAAACACGTCTTTATAGAGGGTACCACAATGAACATTTGTGACAAATTAGTTTAAAATCAGGTCAGCAGTTTTGGAAAAAAAGAGTCAATTCAAAAGACACTGCACAATGATAAGACTATGGTATAGATTTGCTACAATGCCTGGTGATAGGCTAACAAATAATGTCTTTCTCTGTTTTTAATCTTTGTATACAAGGAAAAGAAGCAACGCCAACTCTCAGTCATTTGCCTTATATGTTATTTAGAAAGGTATGAAATAGTTTTATTCCGTTTAATCAATAGTATTGTATATTTATATTCAGTCTACTACATTAGCATTCATTAACACTTCTGTTTAGTATTTATATTGATTAATTTTCTAGTGACTCATTTGCCATTTCTATGGCTGGGGTACTACCCAAAATATGTAAAATGTATTGCCTATTAATATGAATGTTGAACTGTTATGTTAATCAACTTGATATATATATTACTTGAATTACGTGTCACTTAAATAAAATATAAAAGTACAAAAGAAACTACTTCTTCATATAAGGAACACAAGTACGCCCCCATGTGTTTCAACGGATCGGAAACATTTGAACAATATTTGTAAAGGGCCCCCAAATGAACATTTGTGCTTAACAAAATTTAAATCAGGTCAGTACCTTTGGAGAAGATTTTTAAAGTTTTTACTATATATGCATTAAAAGGAAAATAAGCCCCGCTCCCTTGCAGCTATGTTTTGATAGAAAATATGAATTTCTGCAGATATTACTGCATTTATGCCAAAAACTGATAAGAAAATTAAGGGAATTCAGTCCAATGAAAACAGTGAGCCGGTTTCTATGACAATCAAATTCATTGCAATGTGGTTTTTGCGATGTTGGAGAAAATGTGTGAATGAGACCATGCGTGCCACACTCCCTATGTGGAAGTTCAAACGCTTATAGAGAATGGTTATTAAAATGTTATAGATCTACATGGCATATATGTACATCAACAGTTTAGACCATGCGTGCCACACTCCCTATGTGGAAGTTCAAACGCTTATAGAGAATGGTTATTAAAATGTTGTAGATCTACATGGCATATATGTACATCAACAGTTTAGACCATGGGCAAGATCATACCCTATATACCAATCAGGCATAGTACGGTAAACTAATCGAAATGTCCGACACAAGGAAGTTAATTATTGTAATTCTTGGAACTATGTACTCTTTTCAGGAAATGAAGATACTTTTGAGGGTTACACATTCCCCGTACCCGACTGCAACAGACGCCTCTTGATTTACCAATGCTCTGGTAAAGATCCTTGTTTTGGATTAGCGGATAGACAGAGAGGAATCATAAGCACATTCTTGCTGGCCCTTTTAACCAAACGAACATTCGGTATCATTCACACAAAACCATGCCCACTTTCAAAACTGTTCGTACCAAATACATACGACTGGTCCAAATGTCTGTCTAGTTACAATTTGACCGCTGATATTCATAGAGTGCGTTATGTTGATCCACATAATAAAGTAAATAACATGCCAGTGCTGTCCAGTTTACCAAAGGGAGATATTTGGAAACAAAAAACAGTTGTGATACAAACGAACGCATTCATGAGGGAAATTATCTCACAACACGCTAGCGTGAACGACACAATTCCGTGGCTTCTCCAATACAGTCACATTAGGGTGTGGCATAAACTGTACCATGTTTTATTTAAACTGCAAACATCGTTCAGAGGTGACATAGATAGGTTTATAGACAAGACAACACGGAATGGGTCAGTAATGCTTGTTGGTGTACACATCAGATATGAATTAATCAAGAGAAGCGACCTTGTGGGCATCTACAACTTTATCGATCAGTTTACTGATACGTCAAAATATGTTATTTACATCTCAACGGATAGCACTGAAGTTCGTCAACAAACACTCAAACGATTTATAGGATGTGTATCAGTCAATGTAACTGGGGTAACGTTAGATATTGATAGTGGCAATTCTACATGTCAAAGTTTATATATGGCAGCTTTTGAACAACAGGTGCTGTCGAGGTCAGACGTAATTTTCAAAACGAACAGTGGGTTTTCGTGGACGTCGTTTGTAATTAGAGGAAAGCATGGACGAGGATATCAGTATGGGTTAGGACGGCGTGATGGAAGTAATCACGGTCAGTTAAAGGTCTATCCAATGACATGGATGTAACCGATTTGTTGTGGAAGAATGCGTCATAAATGATATGTTCGTAGGAAATTAATCAATAATCCATGAACCTTTCTAAAAATGAACCCTGTCTCGTCGAATGGTGCTGCCAATGTGTTTATTAATTAAATATGAGTTGTCCCGAGAGAAAACCAAGTGTATGGCATCTGAGTAATATGTCGACCAGATCGGCCTGTGCTGTTCGCGCTAACTGTACCGCGCCGACACATTCCGTTTCCGAGAGATAGAGGTATAGAGAAATGATTCCTGAATCAGAAACTCAACAAGATGCAAAAAGTTTATGTCCGGATTAGCCTGCGCGGCATGTTAAGACTGATCCGGGTCGATACTTTACGCAGAGACCACCTTGTTGTTTTTATCGCGAGACGGCTCATATGTCATTAAAAATTATACACGGATTGAACATTATCGCCGTCTAGTCATTTGTTTAAAAGTCAATAAACACTGTTTTATATATTTAAAATGGATTTTTTTCAGGTTTCACATGAGCTGACAATTTGTTTAAAGAATAAACTAAATGCAAATACCTTGCAAATATTCTGTTTAAAATAAATGTGTTATGTTTGTGTATAAGTAGCGCCGGATGTTATGTACTAGTCCCTGATAAAACACGGAGCAGATCGTAGTGTTAAAGTTTCATTATAATATCAACATAAATAGAGTCATTGCTCTAGATACTGAGAGCTCAAAGAGAGGTCTTGATTTGTATAGATTACATAACATATTCATGCTCGTATCAGTTAGAAGTAATAATGTATTGACTAGTTTCTAGTCTAGTCGTTACACGTGTGTTAGCTGGAGCCCAAGGCTCGAGCGCAGCACGTGTATAGAAGACCCGACCCGTACGAACACATCATAAGAGATCAAACAACAAAAAATCATTACACTCTTACTGTTTTTCACATATCAAATCTCAACCCCACATGACTTTTGTTTCGGCCATTTTGCTTCTAGTTTTACTGGACTGAACTGTTTTTCGTAACCCATTAATTTCGTAACCGGTGAATCCGCAAAAGGTACTTAGAACTAGAGGAAATAATTAAATCACACCATGTATCTTCCTACTCGATAAAGGAAGGAAACCGAGGAATCTGATGAGTGATCATTTGCGTTTAATTGCATTCTGTTCTAGTTTTAAAATGATATTTTCTCAACTAACCGGATGTAAACACATTCAAATGAGACGGCATTGTAACCCAAGTAAATTGTGGAATTCGTTCATAGGAAGGACTGTATGAAGGGTTAGTCGCCTATTTTGTGGACCTGTCATCATTATTTATCTTGGTAATATTGAAAAGCAAAAAACACTTGAAAATGATATAGTTATGTCAACGAAAGTTATCGTTCGTTAAACGGTGTGCGATACACCTCGGATATTATTTTAACTGTTCTTGTTTTGTATCGACATAGATTCATTTCATGATAAGATATTTATTATATCAATGATTTGCTTAAAAATAATAACTTCTTTTTTAAATTATGTGTTATAATATGTGTCACATCGCGTGTATTGTTTATGTCTGTATCTGCCATTTGAAGCTGAAGCCGTTCTGTCAAATGTTGACCCCAATTGTTTATCTAAATTGTGTTTATTGATCAATACTCTAATATCAGATTGGACAAAATTGGTACTAAGAATTTCAACATTATTTTCACTAGGTTATTTAAAAATACGCCTACGTATCTACGGTTCTCGATCTTAAAAGTGCTAACCACAGAACTCTGATAATATAGTCAAAGTTTAAAAACTGTCCAAAAGATGTCTTGAAATAAAAGAATCATAATACTGGATAAAATCAGAGAAATAATTTCACTTTCGACTACCATAAACCTGTAAATATTGATATTATATGCTTCATTTCTAGGGTGTATCCATTACCTATTAAGCCATTTTTTACACATTTTCGTGACTTTCAATTGACAATTCTTCAACACTTACTGCAAAAATAGATCTAAACTACTTAGAACCTACTTATTTGTCACTAATAGCAATATTGGCAGAAGTTTCACCATTTCAAAATTTTGATCACAATCTGGGGTTCAGCACCTTAAAGATGTTGCACTCTAGATTATAGCAGGGACGTAGATAAGAATATCACTTTAAGGTGTTGCACTTATCTATGTTCCTGATTATTTCAAAATTTCTTGAGATATGAAAATCTTAAATCTGGAATAAAATTAAAATAATATTTTTTTTCTTGTACAATAAAGAAACATATACATATTGATCGTTTATGCTTCATTTTTACTGGATGGCGTACCAAGAAAGCCAACATTGTGTTCATTGTCATGACCTCCATGTGGTAAATATATACATCAGCAAGAAGTTGCCAAACTAGACAAATATTTATTTGCAAACCCGTTATTGGAATTTGAATGCAGGCAGGGACTTTCAAGACTCTATAGCACGGTCACAGAATTCTTAAGCGGTTTATTTTGTGCTTTCTTTAATATAAAAGGAATATTTTTGCTTTTAGGACATTACAAATTTAATTCTGATAAAATGTTGTTAATAGAGATAATGCATATCGTAGGTACAACTTTAAGACATTAACACTAATACAGGATACGTCTTATCCATTAGACTCATACGAATGCTTTCTGGTGCTTCTACATCAGATGATTTTTGAAAACATTGTGACAAAATGAGAAATTCCTTATAATGAGCAATTTCTCCATTGGCCACAAGGTTTTCAACTCTTTACAGCTTTTTAGATCACCTAAGCCGAAGGCTCAAGGTGAGCTATTCTGATCACCTTTTGTCAATCGTCCGTCCGGCGTTAACTTTTAGCTTTAAACATCATCTCCTCCCAAACTCCAAGAACAATTTCAATGAAACATCACAGGAATGTTCCTCTGGTTGGCCTCTTTCAAAGTTGTTCAATGATTTTAATACCCTCGAGAACTGTGGTTGCTGCGGCATCAGAAAGGGGGCAAAATGTCCATACTTTGAAAATCAAAGAATTGAATTCCATCCGAGAAAATTGGTTGCTGTGGCATCAGGAAGTGGGCAAAATGGTCAAACTTTAGAACTATTCTGCTCTTAATTTGCTTGTCAGATTCCAGAATCATTTGGTAGAAATGTTCTTTGGATGACCCTCTACAAAGAATGTTCAAGGCATACTGATTAGTTGAAAAGCATGGCATTCAGGAGGCATCAGAAAAGGGACAACATGACAAAATTTGGAAATTACAATTTTTTGAAAATCCTTGTCTGATATTAAGAAACTTGATTATGTATCTTACTTCAGTGATCCTCTACTTAATTTGTTCAAGCGGTTGTGATTGGTTACAAAATCATAGCAACCCTGCGTCATCACAAAAGGGGTAAATTGAACGTTTACCTTCAAATAACAACTCCTACCATTCCACTCTACCAATGCCAAGGTCTTTTCTAATGTGTTTACAGACTTACATTCTGTGTAGAACTTTGATTGCTGCTGCATCAGAAATTGAGAAAAAAAACAAAACTTTCAAAACCTTGTTCCTCCATAATCCGTTTGTCAGATTCCAAGATAATTTGGCAGTTACAATGTTCTTTGAGTGACTCTCCACGAAATCTGTATAAGCCTTGACAAACAGAGCAGCAAAGTGGCCTCAGGAAAGGTGCAAAATGACAACACTTTATAATTCCATTCTTATTAAAGTTCTTTTTAGATTTCAAGATACAAATGGCTTTTACTGATAAGCTATTTCTTAAACAGTGTCCACTCCTTGCAGTTTCATATGCGCTACTGATCAAATTTTCACAAATATTTGCATTTTGCTAATTTACTATCATTCAGGTGGTCGATTTAGGACCATCTTGGCCCTCTTGTTTGCTTGAGTATGTTGAAACTTTGTTGGAATGATTGTCTGAGTGATATCTAGGCAATGTTCTAAACTGGGTATTGTCTGGTCCAAAATATCATATTATATAAGGTAACTGTTTTTATTTTGCTTTATGGCCTTTGAAGTTTAGTAGAAGGTTGCCCACCTTGGGTGGGTACAGGAGGCTGAATACCAAAGTCTTTCAAAATGAAAGTAATGGCTTTCTCTTTTTGGTACTCAGGACTATGGGGATTGCATAGGTTCTGACTTGTTGGTGGCAGGATAAATGGACCAATAATATTGTTAACTTACCAAGGAAAGACACTGATGTAAGCTGAGATATAAGTGAAAAATTCTTGAAAGTGGCGTGAAACACTAGGTTAATAACCTATTCATTTTGCTTCACATTCCTACCTCCGTTTTGTAACACATTTCACAGTGATAGCTCAGTATATTTTACCACATTGCAATCATTCAGTGGGGTACAAGTTCACTGTATGGGAGCGACACCGGATATTGGTACTAAGTGAAGCGAGAGAAAGTGTCAGGGAACTTGACCAAAGGGTAAGTTTTATCGAAATTATTAGATTTCTAAGAATCTGACATGTACTATCCTATATGTATTCATCCATAACAAGCTCCACCGTCAACCAAATCAAAAATTATTCCGAAAGGATGTCATATACTTTATAGCGCTAGTAAAACATGACATCTAGTACCGACAAAAAAATGTATCCGTCAACTTCATTCCCTTTAAAAAAAGTTAATTTCAGCTCAATAAGTGCATTTTTTGTAAAACTTTTATCCGTCATTAATTTTTTTTTTTTTTTTTTTTAAATTGTACGGCGGCTTAACAATTGTTGACAACTGGATGTACGGCATACTACTTTTGTAATGTACAGCATACTGCATTGAAATACAACGAAAATGCCATTGTTTATCTGCAAAACGAGTGTTTGCTTAGTATGCAAATCTGCCCAATTAAAAAAATAAAAGGCCGCCATTTTTACGTTACGTTCAAATTTACACATGTCGCAGGACATTAATTTTAACGCGTGTTTTTATTAGACGCAGCTCAATGTGTAGCCGGGGAAAATTTACGTCATTTATCAAAACAAGCTCACAGCGTTGTTTCAGTTTCACACCAATGGAATATGTAAAATTTATGGATTACCAAGCTTTTATATTTGGAACAGTCCAAACTAATTGATGTCTGTATAGAGCATAATATTATACACGTCTGCTAAATATGACTTGTGTCAGACTTGTTAGAAGGGACATATGACTCTGAATTTCACCTTCATCAAATAATTGCGTCATTTTTTATTTTAAATAGAATGTTAACAGCTGGAAAGTAACTTCCGTTCAAACTGATGGGCCAATGTGGAAAATTTCACGCTTTTTATTTTGCTAAGTGTGTTAGGGTTTAACTGGTGATAAGTCTGACTGTAAATGAAAGGATATAATTAGGGATGGGAACGAGTATCGATATTATTACTCGGGTACTCGTATGCTCTTCCGGTCGAGTACTCGGGTACTCGCAAGAAATAAAAATGTGATAACTTATTCATCAAAAAGTCATGTCTCTTGTTCGTCATGGCCATGGTTCACTTACTTTTAATTGTCTTTTATAAACTTGTACCAAGTGCCCTTGTGTTGGCCTCTTTATTTGACATTTGATATTTGAAGGGAACAAGTTGCTTTACTTTAAAAGAAAATCACCAAATAATTCCACAATAACACCCAGAAATTGTATTCGCGTATTCGCATAAACATCCAAACGTTTAGTGCAGACTTTCATACGATTTTAAAGGCGCAAAAAGAAAACAATAACCAACAGCTAGTTGAATAGCAATGATAAAAAATAGTACGCTTAATAAGTAAATATGTTATATCATCTATGAACATGAGAAATAAAGATTAACAATTAGAAGTGGTTTGTACTTTCAGTTCATTAATTAACCGGTGTACGTAATATTTACATTACCAAAACAATATACAAGAAATATGCCGCGTTCGTATAAAGAAAACCTACACCTCACAATTTTTTTATAATTAATACGATCCTATTTCATTAGGATATATAAGAATGATAGAAGATAATTCTAATGCTTTGACGAACAAGCTTTATTCAATAATTGTGACGTGTATTTCTTACAACTGTCCAATTAAAACGCGATGACAATTGAAAACACAATTGCTACCAATGTGTGAAACTTTGACATATTGTTGCAAATTGACTGGAGATAACATACCTGTTTGACACGTTGATCTTCATTGACTCGTGATTGCAATCAATTCGCCATTTAAAACTGATTACAATGGATCAATGAGAGAACAACCAATTCATTATTGTTTAGGTTTGAATAAATCAAATTTCCAAAATTAAAATCGAGTACTCGAGTACCTATTTCATTAACCGGTACTCGTACGTCCGATCGAGTACTCGGGTACCCTATCCCATCCCTAATTGATATGGATCATCTTCCCTGTTGATACAAACGATACCCAATCGGAATACCTCGGATGATAATGGGTGACGGAATAACCCGAGGAGTTACGATTTATACGATATTATGGTGTTTGACTGAGGCATATGCCAATCTAAGACGACAAGTAACATATAGTTATTAGATGTAAACGAGTAGTTGCTGTTGCAGCGAAGTTTATGTCTAGTTTTTTTTCAAAAGATACGGGTACTGCACGTCACAGCGCCAACGGTTTATGAATGACAAATCTGACCTGTCAAAGAAAGTCTATAGTGGTGTAAGAAACATATATAGTGCTGAACTTTCTAGGGCCAAGGATGAGTACTATCAGACCAGAATTGGAAAAGCAGAGGGAAATATCAAGAAGCTATATGCTGTAACATCAAATTTACTGGGAAGGTCGAAGGACAATCCGCTCCCATTACACACACGTGCAGTATCTTTGGCAAATGACTTCCGACGATACTATGCCGATAAAATAATCAAGCTGAGAAATGAAACACCCAGCAATTGTGGTTCTTCCTACTCGAATCCACATGTTAACATGTATTTGTATTTGTTCTAAGTGTCAAACATTCTCGCATATTGACTTCCGGGACTCTAATGTTAGTGCCATTGTTGCGATATTTCAAAATTAATTCCGTTTGGCTTTTATTTTTCCTTTCCTTTAAATCGATAAATCAAACAAACCTATAATCTTCATACAGTCATAAATTAAAACAAAGTAACTAATTTCTTTTAAACAAGGGTCTCATCAGAGCATATTGCGAAGCTTTGCGAACTCCTCGGAATCTAGACAGGAATCAGTTCCTAATGTTAAAGTATTATTACAATGTTGGCATTCCAGTACTCCAAGTTTCGCATTCTATAGTAGCTTTTCACTACTGAACACCATTTCGGATTCGAGAGACATATTAATAGATTTAGATTGTATGGAATATACATTAAAGTACATGTATCTGTGATTCTTATAGAATGAATGTTGCAATCCTATTTCAAAACCATCCTATATTAAACCGCAAAACGGTCTTTGTCTCACAAAGAAATTGCGGCTACTTGTTGGAACATCAACCGGAAAATGGATTTGCACGCTGTAGATATCGGTTCGAATCTCAAGGCGAGATGTTTTTCACTTTGAAATAAATTTCTTATTTCTTTGTAAAAATATAACATATTATATACGTCTTCTGATACCTCTGCAACCTATTCATTCAAACTGTTCGAGAATTCATGAAATCTAAAGGTCTGCATTAAACCCTTTTGTTTTTAAATATTTTGTATAAATAACGAACTCTGCTGTTTTAACTGTTTCAGCGCCGAAGTAGTGTCCATGTTCAAATTCAAGCGTAACCATTTCTCTAGTATTATCAGTTTTGGAATATTTGTATAAGTAAAAGGAAAACAATGTTGATCTGTAATGTCTGAATTTGTACTGTTTGGAAACACCTCAATATTGCCTTTGACGCTGAAAGAGTTAAGACCGCTGTAACCTTTTATGAAACCATGGTTTACGAATCCCTCAATTTCACATTTCCGATTAGTTTAAATTGAAGAAGTTAACCGGTACAATTATCTCTAGGCACAGTTCATCCAATATGTGTTATATTATAGGTTAGACAAAACAGCACACTGTTGAATATTCCTTTGCTTATAAAGTGAATGTGTTTATTCAAAGGCATTATATAACACTTTTCAAACAAGACAAGACATTGATGCCACTACTATTTGTTTTTGTATTTAATGTAACCAGATAATGTAGATAAAAGTGGTAGTTATGCTTTGATATTAGTATGTGTCTCTCAATAACATCAGCAGCCAGTTGCTTGGAAAGAACGTTGTGTGTTGTACTGGTGTGAGAACACCAGGAAACACATGAGTGGGTGAACTGGCCGCCGCGATATGACTGAGAAATTGTTAGAAACGGCGTTAAACCCCAATCAATCAATCAATCAATCAATAATATCAATATTTGTGTTTGCCTAGTGTAAGTACCGATTTTACAACAGGCATCCGAGATTCGTTTGAGAAAATACAAAATAAGATACACAATACCTGGTTAAATTACTATAAATAGCCTGTATATGGTCCATATGCTATAAAAACTAACAACCGTTGTGTTATAGCTCGAGAAAACCCAAACAAGACCGTGTTACTATAAATAGACTCACTATTCTATTATATAAAAAAGGTTTTATAGAGGTGCTACGCCTGTTATACACCGAGTAAAAGTGCTCTCAATTTAAAATGAAAAGATGCTACACAATATCAGCCGTATTACGAGTGAACCAACATAGCGTAGGCTAACCCGGGTATACACTTTTCCCCTCCTGAAGATTTTCTGTTTCAGGAATCATTACTCTATACCTCTAACCCCCACCCCCTGAAACTGTGTCAATCCTGACTGCGCAGGATGATCTTGGTCTATACATTACGTAATAATGTTGTTTTCTCGTGGAACGGGTCATATTTATAAAATATGATCACGAGTACAATTAATTAGGCTCTGCACGTTTAGAAAATTGTTAATAGTTTGTCTTTCCCGATTGCTTAATGTGTTGTTTTTTCTTCAGGGAAAACCAAATAGGCACACCCCATTTAGCATTTACGTTGTGTGGAGACAGGTTCATGGAAGCATGGAACATGTTAAAATCAGCTATTCTGTTCACCAAAACGTTTCTGGTAGTTCATATATTTACTGAAACAGATAATCAGACAGAGCTTCAACAGCAGGTACAATACGTCATAAGCTACATGTAAAATGCATAAAATATATAATGCGCTACATGTAAACTACATAAAGTATATAATGTGCTGCATGTATTATACAATACATATTGTGCTACATTTATTACAAGAAAACCATTATGTGCTACATATGTTATGAAATATATAAAGCGCTACATGTACTATAAAGAAATATAATGATCTACATGCAAACTGCATAATGTGCTCCAAATATTATACAATACATAATATGTTACATTGTAAAATATATTAAATATATAATGAGCTTCATGTATTATTAACTATAGTATGTCTTACATGTATTATAAAATATATACTGCGCTACATGTATTATAACATATATAATAATACATGTATTATAAAATACATGCAATGAGTGTGTGAGCTTTTTTAAGACATGGATTCTAATAATGAAAATAATGTAAAACGTTCAACCCCGTAACTGCCTGTTCATCTACTCGTGTGTTTCCTAGCTTGCTTACAACAATACTTCACACAACATACTTTCAAATCAACTGGCTGATTTAGATTTTACCCATTGGTAAAGAAAACTGATTTAAATTTAGCATTGGTAAAGAAAACTGATGCTTGTCACAGTGAGCTTTGACATACATCAGTAAGAATGTTGGCCGATCTAGGATTCGAATCATAACATATCGCTACCGATTGAGCTTATATGTGTAAACAGAGTGTAGATGACTCGATGGAAGTCGTGAACACTTGTTCTATTTGATGAGAAAAAGTGTGCTTTATTCCCGTAGGCTCGATATTAAAAAGAAGACAAATGAGCATGATATGTTCATAAATGAGTTTTGGCGGATATTCCCCTCCATACAGCTTTACAAAAAGATTGAACATTTATATCAATGAATCTCATTTACGATTTTAGAAAGAATGTTTGTTCAGTTAATGACATGTTCAATTTTACGCACATATTTAAATATTCAAATTGATCAATCGCCTTTTACGATTTAGCAAAGGTATTTAAACATTAATATCGATGAGTGACACTTTTGATTTTACGGCGAAATTGATCAAACATTAGAAAAAACAGTCAGAAATGTATTTCGACGAACTACACCTGCGATTTAACAAAAATGACTCAAATATTTATATAGAAAAATAACACATTATTCAAAAAAGATTTTTAAAAACCCAGGTTTATCTATGAATTACAATAGTTTACAAAGAGATTCAACACTTTATATCAATGCATCACTAGTAAGAACTTACAAAATTAATCAAATATGTATATCGATGACTTACACGTTTTACAACAAAGATTCAAACAGGTATATCGATGAATTACACGTATGATTTTTTTACAATTGTTTTCACATATAAATATGGATATCGCAAACGATTTAAAAAATAAAAAATGTATATCATTGAATCACTCATGTACAGTGTCCCATAAGATATGTTTAACACGATCATAATAACATGTATCTTACTTACAGAAAGAACCAGATAATCTAAGCCATATTGTTATTGTCCATTCACGTAGCTCGAGTCCCTGCCTCCTTATGTCAGAAAGAACCTACAGATTAACATCTATAACGTGTCATTTCCCGCCGATGTGAAGTGTAAACATTGTAAGCACTTCGAATGGAAAACATTTTTCAGACCTTGTTCTACTCAGCGTCTTTTCTTGGCGGTAAGTCTATTTGGTAGCTTGAAAAAAACAACACGGCATAACCTTTACGGAATTTTATGTAACATAAGTGAATGTTGCTTTGTATTATACTACGAGGCGCTTTGGAAAAAAAGATATCTCACAAAACCGAAGTAGCAAAGTTCAATGCCACGTAAAGCTTTAGATAGCTTACCTCAGCTTGGTCGTCAGCTAGGTTTCCTTGCACACGGTCATTGACTTTCCATATATTTCACTATCTAATATATATAGTGATCGGTACAAGCAAATCAAAACGAGATTTTCCGAGATTGGAAACGATAGATTAGTGTTTGTTTGTTTGTTTGTTTGTTTGGAGTTTAACGCCGTTTTAACAGCTTTGGTCATACGATAGATTAGTGACGTATGATAACATGCAGTTGATTTAAACACTTATTTTTGACAAGCAACCTGTTATGAGCCGTCCAGCCAAATAAAAACAACATTGTTCACTATGGGTAACAAATCGACCCGGATCAGTCCAAGCATGCCGGGCAGGATCACCGACAGGCTCACCCGGACAGACACTTATCTCATCCTGTGGATTTTCTGCACATTCTGATTTTGGGGGATGCAATACGCAGAGGCCATTATGTTTGTTTCCTCGCGGGAGGGCTCATATAAAGCACATCTGGTATAACAACTACCGCCTCGTTGGTGTAGTTGTAGAACGTATACCTCAGTGCGCGAGGTCGTGGGTTCAGTTCCCTGCCGGGTCATTCGAATTACTTTCAAAATGGTAGTAGTGGCTGTTCTTCTTGGTGCTCAGGGTTGTGGGCTAATTAGCATTGCGACTGAGTGGCTGGATTCGTGTTAATGGACTAATAAAAGTGTTAAATGACCATGGCAACGTTGTGATATAGCTGAAATTATTAAACTGTACACGTTGCATCCAGCGAAAATGAGATGTTTTCTCGTCCATATGTTATGTGTATGAATTTTGCTATACCATGTATCAAAATATTTTGTCTAGTAAAGATTCATGGTGCAATCACCATATTCATTTTAATTGGACGAAAAGTAAATTTCAACACAATTTTTACTTCTAGAAGAAATAATTAAATAATACCTACTTGATAAAGGATCGAAAACAAGGATATCTAAACAACATGACTTTGGTATTCTTTTGTTGTATTTTGAGATTTGTACATAGCTTCTTCAATTTATGTTAGACTGCTTTCAAATTGGTCACACACATTTCTTAAATAAAATCCTTTATCATAACAAACGGATTCTTGGGTCAAACATTTAGATGTTTTGCTTTATCAATTTCTTGCATATTTGAACTTTGAGTTTAGCTTAACGTTAACGTTTTGTTTTTATATGTTTTCTCGATTAGTACTGGTACTAGAGCTTTCACATTTTGGAAATAGGTACATCTTATACCCTTGTTCACATGGTATTCTAAAGATGCTGAGAGTGACATTCTTTATTGGTGATTTTTGGTGGATTTTGGGAATAAGACATAGCTTCTTATTTTTAGTTAGATTGATTTCAAATTGTGCACATATATTTCATATTAAACGGGTTTTTGGATCCAACATTTGTTAAAATGTTTAAACTTCTTGTAGGTTTTAACCTTTGCTTGTTTGGTAGTATATAAACTTTTCTCAATAAGTATTGGAACTAGGGCTTTCATATTTGGAATAAACTTACATCTAATAAACTTCTTCACAGTGTGTGCTGAAGATGCTGCGAGTGACCTTTTTGTTGTAAAAACATGAGTGTTGGTGGACTTTTGGAATTAGGCATAACTTCTTCATTGTATGGTATTGTGATTTCTATTTGTGCACACACATTTCTGAATTAAAGTACTTCAACATAGCATACGGGTGTTTTGATTTTTCTAAATTTCTTGTATTGTTGTACTTTGTGTTTAGCTCAAAGTTTTGTTCTTTACATTTCCTCAAAAGTACAAGTGGTAGGGTTTTCAAACAGTCATAGTTATAGCTTATACTCTTAATGACATTGTATTGCATTCTGGGGGATTTTGAGAATCAAACATACCTTCTACATTTTAAGCTCATTATCTTTTCCCCTCATTATTTCAATTATAGAACTAGATTTCGTTACAGTTGGTGTGTTGACACCAGGAACCAGTCGCAATGAAGCCATAACTACCATCTGAGACCCGTGCGGGTATGAAACTTTGGCCTTTGTGTTCTTGAAGGATTCTTAACTTTTTTCCACATAAAATCTATCTACAGCAGCCGACTATGAAAATATCCAGCGACACTCTCTATAAAATGAAATAGTATTATTACAAAGAGTTGAATATAGTTTTGCAAAAGGAGAAATTGCTCATGGTGAACAATGTCACCTTTGGTAAATTGCTTTCAAAATCGTCTGCAGCAAAGGCGTCAGAGAGCGTTTGCTTGTCGGAAAGTGTTAATCGTAGACCTAAAGCAATGAACATATACTTATTCAGAGAGATATTTACAGATAAATGAATTAACGCACCAAAAACAAAGATATTTGTCATACTTTCTGTCATCACCAGGACCTCCTGACGGACGTGGACTCGATCATTTATGCGGATATCGACACGTTGTTTCTCGCTCCTATAGACGAACTCTGGTCATTCTTAACGAAGTTTAACTCAACTCAAGTCGTTGCAGCCGTACCGGTCTCGGATCAGCCTAGCCATGGTCTCTACTTTAAAGCCCGATCGGATATACCAATTGTAGGCCAGACAGGTATGAGCAACAAGATGACACGTTGTGTTTAGTTTAAACTAAGCACAGTGGGACCTGTGTTTAAAGACCACCAATGGGAACACAACCATGATGTATTTGTTAAAAGGTAGTCTTAAGATCGGCCTAAACAGGGTCTGAACTTTAAAGCCCGAACCGATATACCAATAAAAGGCCAGACATGTATGATAAAAAAGAGGACACGATGTTTCCGTTAAAACTAAGCACTTATATTGAGTTTGGTCTGCACTTGAGCTGCTTCTCTATGCCAAATAGCTGAGCCCCAGTAGCATAATCGCTAGCAGTGTCAATCCAGGGATTGTAAGTTGGAACCCCAGTTTTTGACAACCTTTTCCATAAGTCACTGCGACAAGCGTCATCTGTACCAATGGGCTGAAAGTATATGTGGAGAAGCAGCCAGTTGCTTGGAAACTATTGTGTGGGAGTACATGTGTGGGAAAGCACTTGCGTAGGTGTACTGGCCCCCGTGATATAACTAAATAATGTGTTAAAGCTGCGTTAAATCCCTTATCAATTAATAGATACCACACAACATGTTAACTTCTGACCGTAACACCTGTTGAGATGTTCATCAGACTAGCTAGCATTAAAGGTCGTCTAGTGGTCCTACTAGTTGTGATTGTCAAATAATGATTTTAGAGCAAGGAAAATGCCCATTATTCAGCGTTTTGCTGCGCTTTAGTTCGTAAGTTAATAGACGTTTACAATTATTTACCAGGTATAAATTCGGGTCTCCTACTGTTGAACTTAACTCGACTTCGGCAATCTACATGGGCATCGTCCGTAATGGAAACAATGATGGGATTAAAACAGGGACTCATGCAGAGTTATGGAGATCAGGACATTCTTAATAGATACTTGAATAAAAATCCAGGTAAGTAAACAAAAATTGAATCAGAGGGTTATTAAGGGGGAATTTACTGGACTTTCCCTCACAATAACTCTCTTATAACTCAACCAAACCCTATATTGTAGGTACTCAAAAGAATCATGTCAGTGAGGCAATTCGTTAGAGTACCGGCATCATATCATTTTTGGGAGTCAAATTATGATTTTAAAAAATGCAAAAAAGACTTCTTACGTTTGAAATGTTGTCTTACTTTGATTTTTCTCCAGTTTATGTACATATATGCTATTTTGAGTCCCTTCAAATACAAGATATGTAAGTTTTATCCTATGTATAAGTATAATACAAGTGTTCTATTTATGATAGTGTCAAACCTATTGAAAGGGACAGACATTTCTAACTGACGAGACACCTTTGTCATGAATACATGTTTACTTCCGAAGTTCTATTTTTTGCCATGCTTTCTATACCAATCCGTTATTTAACTAGCTTACAGTTAACCAACGTCCCATATTAGAATGAACCCATGGGGATTCGAATCGTTGACTTCCCGATTCTGAAGCGGATGTCTATACCATTAGGCTATAAGGATCGGACTCATGGTTCTAAGACAAAAAAAGGCCAATGTTCACCTCACGTGACAATTAGGAGTAGATCATTTTTGGGAAAAAACAATTGATACCTTATAGTAATCTAGTCATTTAAATTCTTAAGTAATTTCTTAAAATTATTGTTTCCTTCAAGTGGAAAATTGATTTTTTGTTTTGTTTGTTAGTATTGTGATTAAACTTATGTTAACAGTATTTCAGTTATATAACGGTGATTCGTGGTTACATGGTCATTACTTCCCGTTATATTTATCCTAACATGAGAGTCGTAATGGTATCCCCGCACTCCCTGGTCACTAAGAAGGGTTTGTTTAAAGTAGTATGTACAAACCGACGGTATATCGAAATCTGATGTATTTCCCCTACTGAAGACGTTCGAAACACTACACCACATAGACGGTCTACCTCAAAGGTACGGAGCGATTTAAACTTTAATTTTTGAATGTTTCAGAACAAGCCTATTTACTACCGTGCGAGTGGAACTACCGTCGTGGTTCTGAATGTATTTGCAAAAATGCGACAACAGCAGGTGCAGCTATTTTGCATGGAACTACATTTTCATTCATAACTAATTTATATCCTCCATTGAAGGCCGTGTTCTCAGCATTTAAGCAGGTTAGTGAAGCACAGGATCCATCGAATATTTCTGAAATAAACAAAATCAAAATCGAATGCCGGTGTTACGTGAAACTTTGAAGACCGTAAGGAATAGGAGATCAACCGGAATCATGCATACGCATTGTACGAAATTGTATTGGTCTTCATTAGTTCAGGTTACACCAGTATTTATCAAATTGGTTTTACTACATCAATGAAGAGCTAGTAAGAGTTAGAACAAAAACCGTGTCAATGACAGTGGTGTACAGGGGATGTTCGTCTACAAGTATCAATATATTTGCCTTTCGGCATTAGATACGCTGTAGTGTCATTCACAATATCTACCACATGCATACAACATGTTGTATATCTGTTCTAGCGTAACTCCTCGAAAGCGGGAGACCCTTGTTCGAGGCATACTAACGAAACCCTTCTAGCGAGCACATTCACCTAGTATGTATATACTGAAAAAATTGGTAATGTAATATGTTTCATGAAATATTTAAATATATGGAGAAATGTTCATTGTGCATACGATTACTATAATATCCTTGTTGATCGATTATCTTTTCTTTTTATTATGTTTGACAATTTGCTTTAAATGTGCTGAATTCCAGATTGAGATCAGAATTATGAAATCTTGAAATTTCTGCAAATATGATTATAGTGACAACAAAGCAAGAAATAAACTATTGGTAATAATGGTAAAAAGCAGTAAATTGAAAGACACAACAATGATCAAAAGTTGACTAACCGGGCATGTTTATCCATTAAGAAGGAAGCATAAACGATCTAAATATAGATGTTTATTGTACTGGAAAAGGGAATTATTACTTTAATTGTAATCATAATTATGATTCTAATATTTCAAGACCACAAATAGTTTTAAAAAATTGACTAAACTATCTATAATCTGGAGTTCAGCACCTTTAAACAAGTATTGTTTGATAGTATGGCTTCTTACCTTTACATGATTGCATAAGCCCTGTTATCAGATTAAACGCGCAAGCCATACTAATGATTTGCCAAGGAGACGCCATGATATTATTTCTGGGATACTGTTGAAAGCAGAAAAAGAAAACAAAAGTGCAAATCAGCGATGCTCTGATAAAAAACAACATTAGCAACTATATATATTACACGTGTCGAACAAGCATACAAATGAATCCCACGTTACAGTTGGTTCTTAAAACCTTTTAATAACTTGATAATGTGGATCTACTTGTCTCACAAGCCGAACGGTCGTTTCTCGCAGAGCGCCGCTGAACTAAATGTATCCTTCTCGCATAATGAAGATTGCCGAAATGTCTGGAAGCACGATACATTCAGAAACCATTCGTTATAGTTGTGCCATATTTGTTTTTCCTAGTAACATTTGACACATCTCGGATGCACTCGTATTAAATTTTTAGGAAAGCCGTTAGCTGGTTGACAGCTGAATTCACGAATTCAAATACAATTATAGCTTTAAACTAGCACACATTCAATCCCCGGGACTGTTGGATTCATATTATAGATTAATTGTTTTGTACATAGTGTAAACGTTTGGCCTGATTGACTCCAGTTTGGGAGTACTGGCATCAATCTAGAAGCCACGATTCCTCATAACTGGAGTAAAGTCTTCTTGTGTATACCGAATAATTTGCGTGCGTTAAAATATCACAGGACAATCAGTTATCGGGTGTGTCTATTTCTTTGACAATTGTATACGATGAAATTCCAATTATGAGTTACTGGTCATTCATTCACAGACGAGTGAGTGTTTCTCGTTTAAGGTCAATCTGAATATAACCCGGCCTTCAGTTCCTTCGAAATGTTAACATTTGTTAAAGACCATCTCGTTATAACGATTTCCTGTCTATCGCTACCATATTACAAGTTTCCCAAGTCCTTTTTTCTACATAAATGACCCTGCCCCTATGACCAAAGACCATATTTTGGCCTCAGCCTAATGTATCGACCCAGATATGTCTGCGCAGACTGGTCCGGGCCGACACATTCAGTCTCAGGGGAATAGGGTTATTGAGTAATCATTCCTGAAACAGAAAATCAACATAAGGCGAAAAGTGTCTATCTGGCTAATCCTGCGCGTTATGCTTATGTTGATCCGAATTAATACTTTACGCAGAGTCCACACTGTTGGTCTGCTCGCTTGACGGCTCACTTTACTATGTTCCCTTGGTACGTGGTCTTCATACAGGTTCCATTGTACTTAACTGAGCCGATTGGGTGTCTGAATACACACCAGCTGTCATCAGTTCTTTCAAAAACTATAATATACCCATTACATATTTCTTTATATATCGCACGTGTAATTCATGAGCAGAGTCCACTGTATGGTCTGCTCGCTTGACGGCTCATATTTTTATGTTCCCTTGGTACGTGGTCTTCATACAGGTTCCATTGAACTTAAATGAGCCGATTGAGTGTCTGGATACACCCCAGCTGTCGTCAGTTCTTTCACAAACTCTAATATACCCATTACATATTTCTTTATATGTCACACGTGTAATTCAACATGACCGAATCACTATTATTGTATTTATTGCAAATGTTTACAAAATGGCTGAGAACGTGTATCCGGTGAAAACAATCTTTATGATAGATGGACGAGGTAAAGGAACCATAGTCGGTCATTAAATTAGTTTGCGTAAATTGATTAGTTAGCAGTTCATTAAGTATTACATGTTGGGACTAGTTTCTGAGAGCGAAAACAAATATTTTCTTTTTGTGTTTCGTCAAGTGATAAAGCAATCTGACATTCGTTGTGAATTAATAAAGTTATATTAAACTCGCCCAAGAATCTTTTTATTAACCTCGCCAAAGTCTCACTTAATAACACATTTCCTGAACTCGTTTAATAACAAGTTATAACTCTTGTCAGATCCTATATAAATGAGTTATACATCTTCTCTTACAGTTCGATATTGGGACGCACAGCATACAGGCCGACTTATTGGAGAATATCAAAACCAATTTGGATGCCGTAAAGCAATCTAAGTGTGGCAGTCACCTGAACGTGTATACTAAAAGAATAGTGCAATTCATCAGTCGGGGATACACTTGAATCACATCTTTACTTTTGTGTTTAAACACATCGAGAATTTGATACCTATATCAACAGTTTTGAACATGGCAGGGACGTGGATAACATATCTGCACATAAACTAGTACATGTCCCAACATTTGTAGCAAGTAAAACTAAAACACTATGTAAGATATTACATAAACAAAGATATTTTCTGGAAGTTGAAACGTTCTTTTATGTCAATGGATACAAATATTTTAATACATTACTCATTTCGATAATCTTGTAATTCTTATGAATAATGTCAGTCTAATAATGTTTATAACAACATTATTAAAATTCAAAGATCACAATACCTGTGTTGTCTAAACCAGTCATGATTCAAATTGCAAATAATGACTTCAATCTTTTTGTAAATCCCTAATAAATGTGAAATGTTGTCTGTTTTATTTCTTCTTGTGATATTTCAACTAAATGGTGTATATGTGGAGATTTTTATCCCTCTTATCTACGTTCCTGAACATAATAATATATTCCTATATATAGGTCTTAAAACCTCCCTTGTATATTCAATTTTGTTTACATAGAATAAAAGAGTGAAAATAAACCTTAGAATATGTACATTTAATGAATTCAATTAAATAAACACCATGTTGAGTAATTTCATCGTTTATTCACTTGTATTATCGCACAACGTGTAACTCTAATGGTAATCCATGCTTCAGTTGTTCGCCGTGTGCAATATTGATAAAACCTGAAAATATAGTTTCACATAATTTATTTTGTTGGTCAAGCTTTGGAGGACGACACAACAAGTTCCAGGCACTACCTTCCAGTAGAGATCTTACAACCCGGTTAGTTTTCAATTTGATATTATTCGAAATACATGTATATCTAACCAAAAAGATGTCGCTTATTCACACGAAGCACTATTTCATTATATTGCTCTTAGGAACTATTAAATCATATAAATTCTATGTAAACACAAATGAAAAAACAGACTGAGTTCTTAAATAGCAAATAATTAAAATATTCGATATGTTGAAGATGTGTGATTAATGAATAAAACCAAAATTATGTATTTATCTCAAATTCTCAAAATCAACCAACAGTGTATTCTTTTACTCAAAAAATGAAAAAAGAAGGTCACACTCAGCATCTACAACATAGAATGTGAAGAAAGATAGTATATGTCATTTTATTCAAAATATGAAATTAATTGTTGAGAAAAATAAAAGAAAAACAATTCTTTAACCACCCCAAAAAATTATTTTCTTCCACAAAAAGACGGCCTCTCCCACTGTTATATGTTATGATGTCCAGATTAAACCACTAGAATAGACAAATTCATTCTAGCCCGTTATTGTCAACTTATACAATGGCTACCCAACTATATAACTAAAACATGTGCCAACACATTAAGGGAGGTACCTCTGTTTCCCTGTTTGGTCATTGTGAACAGGTTATTTCCCTTTACATACTAATATATATATATAACACAACATCTTGCCCTTTCCTAAGATGAATTATTTGTCCCCGAATTATTACTTTTACAAAACCTAATAAATGCATAAAAGCCTTTTTAAAATCTAAAGCACAATAAACATCAAAACAAAAACGTACAAATCAACTTAATTCTTAACCAATAAAGTGATTCATAAATTTTACTGGTAATTTCACTTGTCTACTTGGTCTAGACTTTACTATTGGCTCTCCTATTTTTCTGGAATGCCGACATTTGCAGACACATACTCGATCGAACTCGTTATTTGAATTATTCTCCATATCAGGAGGTTCTTTTTTCAATCTGAGCATTAAATGCTTTTCTTTTTGTAACATACACCTTCATCTGACTTTACTGAACAACTCGATCCTTTGTTTCTATCAATGCATATGATTTAATATGAAATGGTGTATCAAACTTATTTCTCCGTTTATGTCTGACCAATACCGAACACCCCAATTCTAAATTAGATTATTTTGCATTCATTTCATATCTGTATAGATTTTTGAACGATATTTAGAAACAAATTCTCTCTCACGATTTTCTTCGTAGAGACTACTTTTCCCAAATTGTTCAATTTGAGGTAATGAAGAACGCAACCTTTTCCCAAACATTAATTATACTGGCGATACTCCAGTTTGTTTTTGTGGAGTAGCCCGGTAAGCCAAAAGATATGTTTGAATGTCTTTCTTACAATCCTTTGACTGATCATGTACTATTTTAATTCTTTTCATCAAAGATATATTGTGACGTTCTACTTCACCGTTTGCAGATGAATGAAATGGCGTTGTTTTCAGATGACTTATCTTCTTTTCACTGAAATATGTCTCAAAT
This sequence comes from Clinocardium nuttallii, assembly GCA_031471495.1. NCBI lineage: Eukaryota > Metazoa > Mollusca > Bivalvia > Cardiida > Cardiidae > Clinocardium > Clinocardium nuttallii. Next base: position 24,972 of record JAUELF010026302.1, read on the forward strand.
TCATCAGACCTGAAGTAGAGTCAATTGTCAGATGTAATTGTATATGGAAGATCTAGTGAACATAATTATTTCCTAAACTCTCAATGATTCTAACAATAGTCACATATGTTAATATGTCTATCTCATACAACCTAATGTAATAGTCGACCACTACCGTAAACTTAATGATCTGTTGGCAATGTCCAGAGCAAATATATTGCTAAATTTTGCAATGGCTCAGTTTGCAAACTCATTGCAAGGCTGCAATGGCTTGGGATTCACCATTGCAGACACAATCTGACAACCGTGACATATCTTCATTAATACCCTTTTCCACTTGTGGCAACCATACTTTAGTTCTCAATTGCTGTTTAGTCCCAATAATTCCTAGATGACCCTGATGTGCCAACTCAACACATTTATGTCTAAGACTATTTGAATAATTACCTCTAAGTACCAACTACCCTTATTTACATATGAAGCACATTATTTGGACTCTTCCCACTTGAAGACAATGTCGCAACACTATCATCACTTCATCATCTTCGGAAGCTTCTTCAACTTATCTTGTACTCAAAGTTGTAGCAGTTGCTTTTGTTACCACTAAACTATAAACTCATTCTGCCCTTTTCTCTAGTTCACGTTCTACCTTTGGCATTGTATTTGGAATCAATCTAGATAAAGAATCTGCAATGTGTCCTTATCCCCTGGAGAATACAGAACCTTGGATTTATAGGGCATAAGCCTTGTAACCCAAAGTTCTATTCTCACATTTGGTTTCGATTTTGGCCCATAAATGACTTCAAGAGGCTTGTGATCACTAATCAACTCAAAACCAATACCTAACACATATTATTTCAACTTCTCTCATCCCCAAACAACAGCTAATGTCTCTTTCTATATTGTTGAATAACGTGTTTTAATATCAGACAGAGAATTACTTGCATAACTTATGACTTTTGAATTTCCCTCATCATCATCTTGAACTAGAACCGCATCAATTCCTACACTTAATGTATCTAGATTCTGTAACAGGTGTAGTTGTTGTTGCCTCTGGTCTGAAATGACCCAACGTATGTCTATATGTAAGGCAATCTTTTAACTTTTTGAAACAATGTTTTTGTTCTGAGCCTATACATATTGTTTATCTGTTTTTATCAACCGTCTCAGTGGTTCACTTAAGCTAGCTGAATTTCGAATATACCGTGCACTGAAGGTCTCCAGACTCAAGAACCTACGGACTTTCAATGGCCTTTACCCCTTCTTCTGTAGGTCCTATGCCTTTGCCAGAGATCATATGATCAATACATTGAATTTCGTTGAGACCAATATGACATTTCTTTTTATTTAAAGTTAACCCCTTTTCACACAGTTTCAACAATGTCATCCGATATGTTCTCTGCACCTTCAATGTCATGAAGCAATTGCGACTCTTTCTGGCGCTGACTTAATACCGAAAATCAAACGAAATAATCCTTTCTGAGTTACGAACATTGTTATGTATTCGAGTGGTCGTATATTTCTATTTGATGATAGCCAGTAAGGTCCAGTCTGCTAAAGACTTTACTCCGATTGAGTTTATATAGGACATCATCCTTCGTTTGTATTGGATGACGCTCTCTGGTGGTGGCTTCATTTGCCCTCCTCATGTCGACAAAAGGTCGCACGTCACCATCTGGTTTAGGAACCACTATCACAGGAACCATCCAATGACTTGGATGTTTTGCATACTAAACGTTATCTGTACATTCTCTGATATACAGGTGTGACATCATTTTCAATGTGTATTTCCATTTTGTAAACTTTAAGTTTACCAATCCCAAAAATCATCGAAAATATATATATGTCACTCCTTCTTCGATTGAAACAATGGTTGTGAATTTTCCCAATATTTTCAGACTGTTGAACCATACGTACAAATTGTTTTATAAGTAATTACTGTTTTACACTTAATTGTGTTGCTCTTAAGCTCATTCCACTTTTTTTCTCAATCAAATTAACGGGTGCACCACTGTGTATGATGAAATCAACCTTTTTTCCTTCAACTATTTTACTTGAATAGGGGAGTTTTCACATTTAGTGTTTACATGAAATATCTGACTGTTTAACAGTGTTTAGTTTTGACCATACATGTTTTTTGTTCTTGCTTGATGATTATTTATGCTTGGAGTTGTCTCCCTTGGTCTTACACATCGACTGATACAGCACTATGCAGCAGGCAGTTTTAAGAACATATAGGAATACAGGACACTCTCAATAAATGATTCATTCATCAGAAGTGAAAATTAACAATGTCTCCATTTGCCATAAATATTTTAATTGATTGTTTGGGGTGTAACGCCGTTTTCAACTACTCATATGGTTCCTGATTTCCCACACCAGTACCCCTCACAAGATACTCTCTAATCAAGTAGCTGCTTTTTAACATAGACCTTTAGCCCATTTATAAAGAAAAGAGCAAAATAAAAAAAATAAAAAATATTTTAGTGTTAAGGCCTAATCTATGTATCTGTTCTCAGGGCAATCAAGTTTAGATCAACGCCATGTCTTCTCGAAAACTCTGCTGGAAACGATTTATTTATTTGGTTTCAACACCATTTTTAGTCATAATATGGCAGTTAGGTCAAATACTCATGTGTGTCATGGCTTTTTCACACCAGTACTTCACACAAATGACTTTCGAAGCAACTGGCTGATTTCCCACATAGACTGTTTGTCCATTGTAGGGAAAAAAATGCTTTTCATCTGTGACTTTTGTCAAACGTAGGTGAGAATGTTGGCCCAGCTTGGGTTTGAACTCACAACCACTTGATTAACAGCCACCATTGCTATGACAGACATCAATCCAGGGGTAGGTGGGCTCGAGCCCAACGTGTTACCATTCATTCTTTTAAATGATTGGCAAATGACAGTGATTAGCACTGCTAGTATTTGTTTTCCACCAATGGATTAAATAGCCTTTGTAGGGAGGAGTTAAGTTGGCTTGACCGAATGTGAGGAGTACTTACGTTAGAAAGCCAGGAAAAAAACATGTTAAATTTATCTGGCAGCTGTAATATAACAGAAATACATTTGACGAACGCATCAAACTCCATTCAATCAATTCAATAAATCACTCCAACACTGCCTTATAAATATTGCTACAAGTTGACGGACAGACTGGCGGATGGACAACCCGAAACTAACATCAAATTCGCCTTCAACGTTGTTGAAAAACCTACTAACAACAAAGTTAAGACTTAACATATGATGTATTACAAGTATAAACATGATCTGGTTCATTAATAATCCAAACACCAACTTATTTTCATGCATTTATATGTAAAGATATAGGATTATGAATAAGATCGTTCCAATTATTATGACAAAACAAATACATTTTATTAAACAAGTTAATTCGTTGAATTTAGATTCCCCTCTACCCATCGACACCAATCCCCCCCATCCTTACACCTCCCCAACCCCTACACCCCCACAATGGATATATTTCCAAGAAACCTCGGACACCTTGGTATACAAGTTAATAAACAAAACATATGAGCCGTCCCGCTAGAAAACAAACATTGTAGACTGTCACAAAACCACACAAATCATATCTGCAGCAGACAACTTGAAAAACCTGTGAATAGACCCTTGAAAAACCTGTGAATAGTCCCAGGACAAAGTGAAACATATATATCCTAGAACGAAATGAACATTCATATTTTTCCTGTCACTTGTTTCATACTAGTCCTTCAAAAAAAGACATCGGTATG
>JAUELF010026303.1:0-17539 GCA_031471495.1 Clinocardium nuttallii
GTTTAAGGACGTGTTTTATTTTAGAGAAAAGTAAAAAATCTTGTGACAAATTGAGAATTTGGTCATTATTAACAATTTCTTTTTTTGTCACAATGTTTCAAAACTCGCCTATTGTAGATACGTCAAAGGGCGTCCACCGGTTGGGAAGATTCATGGTATAAGAACGTTTTTCTATATTTTGTTATTTTTTTAATAAAAACATTCTGTATCAACTTTTATGTGTGTACCTGTGAGGGAAATGTTAAACCACGTGTCTGGTTGTGGCCAGTTTCGTCATGGTGAGTATTTTTGACGCAAAGTCTGACAGATAAAAAATTCGAAATATCATTTAAACGTCTTGTTGTCAAGTGTCACGTTGAAATAACAAGACTTTAACTGACGTGGAAATTTACATAATTATTTCACTAATAGCTCTACGTGTGTTCCAAAATTGTGAACCGCAATTTAAATGCTTTGAATTTCACGGGGACAGTCTTAAAAACGTGCACAGAGCATATGGGCTAGATTAAAACAAAAACTATCACTTATAAATGACATTCATGCCTTTATGGTTACAACGGGACATTTTAAGGGAGTGGGCAATAACTCCGTAAAAATACTGACATGACTTCCGGTTAACGCATCAAACCTCGATCATACAATACTACGTATGTATATAACTATTTCACTGCTGAAATGCGCTAAGTCGACTAGTCCAAGTTGAAATTTGGACCACACCATTGTTCGTCCAACTGGAATTTTATTAAAATGTAAAATCTAAGTGGCAAACAATGCATTTTTCAGGGAAGACTTATCGTTACGATTTGTCTTACCAGAATCTGCATTGTTTGTAAAGGCCTTTAATTGCATTTGGAAGCGAAAGGGATAAACATAAATATCATTCCTGATGGTTCTGTATTAACATAAATCCTGACTAATTGGTAAATAACCAGTAATGAAAGCAGAAATACAACAGAAAATAAACCTGATTTGAAAGACGTAAAACCAAATTGGCCATATAATGCAAATAGTACATGTATCAACAGCAAAGAAAGCCCCGAAATTGAAAAGGAACAGAGATCAAAGAAAATCGGATTACACATCGAAACATATGATTTCGAAAGAAATAGTACACTAGTACGAGTGAGTGTTGCGATATTGTTCGAGATATGGCAGCAGATAACAATGATAACTATAAAACAAAAAGAAATAACACCGCAAAATGACAGTTATAGTCTAACACTGCACACGGATAAACACTCAGTTTTGCTTTAGAAAGGGGGAAATAACTGCATTTAACCCTCAAACCGTGCCGGATATGTGCGATTTTCCTCATGTGAAATCGTCATGTTCAATCTTAACACAATTTAGGATGGTTTAGTAGATCGGTAGCAAGTGTGTTTAGAGTAAATATTTGACCAATGGTAAGGCGTGATTGGTGAGAATTGTGTAGAGAAAAGGAAGGCAAAATGACGGACATTTAATTAGAACAATTTTACACAAAGAAACAAAAGCATTGACCGTATATTGCTGCTTGCCAGCAAAGCTTTGTAAACTGTAAATTGCCCCGAAATCTGGTTACTGTTATTGTCTAGAAATGTGTTAGCTGCACATTATAGTTGCGGTCAACATTTAGTTCTGTGAACTTGTGTTGAACTTAAAATACATACACACATACATTTTTATTTGAGTTGGCGTCATTGTCAACTATATCAGTACAATATCTCGTTTGCATCATGTTCATGCACGGCAAAAAGGTGTCTAGCATGTACTAGACAAGAAAGATGCAATACCGAATGGTACTCCGTCATGGCATTCATGACAACTGTGATCACATAGCAAATGTCGTATATCTACGTTAACTGATATAGAAGACAATGCCTAGTTAAGGTTATGTGGACAGACGGGAGGATAGACTCTCCTACGTTCCACATACATTGTTTTCAAACAAAAGAATGACCCTTTGAGAAACAATAGCATGAAGTGGTGTATGCATGTATACTGATTTATTTATTTTAGGCATCACTTACGACTTCGAGGATACACCCGCTCGGACGGACTTACGTTTGGAGAAGGTACAAACCTAGAGCCCCCTGACTCCCAGTTGGGCACTAAACATAACAGCTTAAACATTTTATGCGTAGTTTAAAATGGCATTTAAATTAGCATTTAGTAACATCCACAATTGTCACAGCCGCGGTCGAAATCTGGAGTAATATACGATTTTTTGTGACGGATCCAACAGGTGTTTTCGTTGATAAATGACATATTAGAGTCGTATATTTCTATGAATGATTTTTATAATGGTTGCGTGACAACTTTATGAAGCAAAATTAATTTTCAACGCTAATCGTTTCTTTTTTTGTTAAGGTTTTTATTAATTGCGTCGGCTTTGCAATAAACATAAATTGCTACATTGGTTTTCGTGAGAAGAAATTTGAACACCATTAATCTTGTCTTTATTTGTAAACATACGAAACGGCTATGACGATGAATTATTAAATATCTGTTTGTTTGTGGCTTTACATATGCGTTGATATGAAATTGGCCTGTATTAAAGTATCTCAAATTGACTTTGCGTTGTCATAACTCGGCGGAAATCAAATGTATACTTAATAAAGGATAGAATATGAAGTTATACAACATAATATACAAAAGTCTTTATTTATATATAAAGGCCACCGGCCCATAATTTAATAACTACATATATGAATAAAGCATTTACTTGTAAACAGTTGTAATATAATACGAAGTTGTAAATATTAAAACAATAAATCTTGGTGAGATATAACTTGCATTAATGGTGTTTGCTAATTTGAGACTTTTTCATTTAATGAAGAATATGTACTTTTCCTTCTGATCTGTATTTCTCACTTATGAATGGAAGCTTCCATTATTAGACATTTCTAAAACGTTTGCAAAATATATGACAATTATCTTCAAAACCGTTACTTTGAAAATAATGCATACATTATTTACAATTTCTATTTCCTCTGTTTACAAGAGCATATGAACCTTGCAAGTTGAGCTTTATACATGATTTTTATGGTGTTTTTTTAATTTGGCGAAATCTTTGAAAAACATGAAAACATTTCTACTCGTACAACGTATGGACATTAAAGAAATATTCCGTATGATTTTTTAAACGACATAGTTGTATTTTTAACAATGTATTGTAACCCTACCAAGAGAATACAAAGTTCCGCCATGGAATCAAAAACGAAAACAAGCAAACTGGATAACACATTGGAACATAATGTTGACAAACATAGTGCAGCGAAACGGAGTGATTTCATTCCGGGTATAAAAGTAAATAACAATGATACCAATAAAACACAAACGAGTTACTCAGTAAAATGGCATTTATAGCCCGACACTGCATTTGATAAGCACTAAATTTGCTTCACAGAAGGGGTAAAATTAACTGCATATAAACCTCGAACAATACCAGATATGTGCGACTTTACTTCAGATGAAATCGTCTCGTTAACTAGTGACACTATGTATGGCTGCTATGTAGATTGGTAGCACGTCTGTTTGAAGTAAATATTCATCAAACGAACATTCATGATTAATGCTCTTCAGAGATACGAAAAAACAATGGGCAGACGTAATTAGACAATTAAATACTTTTGAAACAGTGACCAATGAACCATTTGTTTATGCCATTAAAACGTTGTTGCGAGGGATCTTGAAACCGACATAGTTCCCTTCTGTACATTGCAATAAACCTTGTCTGAAACTTTTAAACACCTTGCCAATAAAATCACTGCTTTCAATGTATTAAATAATGTTTCTTACGTGTTTTACTAGAAGCTTGAATTCATGTCATCACTTTTACTAACATATTTATAGAATATGCAGCTGACTCTTCGTAGTCTTGTTTGTTGTTTACAGTCAAGCAGCTGACTCTTCGTAGTCTTGTTTGTTGTTTACAGTCAACGTTAACTAAGCTGATATAAAGACAGAATACTCATTGTTAAATGGTTACCAACGATAAGGTGTAAATTCGATCACTGCATAATGCTACCTTGAAAATGCCCCTTGCACATGGGCACTCCTACAAAATTGCGGAGAGTGATCGAATCCGAGGCGCCTGATCTAGAAATCCCCCACGCTTCTCACTCGAACATGGCGGATTCCTGATAGTGGAATGCCGCCAAATCCTAATAAATCACATCAAACAACAGATTACAAATGAATGCCCACACGAGTACCAAGAAAATATATTTATTATCAATGATCGGTAAACCTTCAGAAAACGTATCCTTAAGGGACATGTCCGAATTACAGCTGAAGGTGGCTCTTCAGCCAATCCTTTCCTACTGCAGACAATATTTTGCATATCTACAACAGACGGCTTTTGACAACATTCTGACAGTGCTATGGAAATAATTCTCGTGTTTCCACAATGCATTCAACCCTCTTCAATGATAATACTTGCATATAAAGAGATATTCAACATATTTTACTTGGTCGTTCAAATTCGCCCGCTGCAGATTTATTATTCACGGGAAAGGGTTAAAGACGGCTCGAAAGAATTCCCAAGGGTCATTGATCAGTGACTTGATATGTCCGAGCCCGCGAAACTAAGCAAAATTAATGTATTTTCGAGGCTAATGCGACTTTCCATCTGCTTTTGTGGTCGTAAAGGACATTTATCAAACTTAGCCCCGACGATCGTGATCGGACTGTAACAAAATGATGACGGCCGCGGGGAATCGGTGTTCAAAAGGAAAGATCAGGCGAAATGAACATCAGAAAATGTATTAATAGCCTGTTTTGAGTAACGATTACATTGAATTATGTATTAGGTGAGTAAACCTTGATGCCACAAATGATGTCTCCAAGAATAGTGGATATAATTTTAAACATTTGTAAAACAATGACTTGGGTAGATCTATACAAACTGTCACGACTCAGAACAACATCAGTATAATTACAATGCTAGTTGTTGTACAAACACACATTTTCTAGTGCGGGAATTGATTTATCTGTTCAACCCTTTGACTGCCGGGGCCAACTTTTTTATAAGTCTAGCCTCTCCCTGTATCAAGCCATGTCAGCCAGTGAGCCGATGCATCGATACCTTCTGACCAAGCTCTAGACTGTTGGCTGCCTAACCTTATTTGGATATTCCAAGGATTGACTGTGGACTCGTCCAACCGCAAAGCAGGACACTAGTCCATTTTGAAATTAAATCAGCATTAAAAGGGTTAAAGTAGTACCCTGTTTCGGACTATTCATTAGAAGTGAACGTTCATAAATTTCTAGCTTTTGTGGAATAGAATACCATTGGCAGTTTTGACGTTAACTTATATTTCAAAAGCAATGACCCGGGACGGAATCCTTTCTCATGTTAGTCAAGTTTTATCATTTGTCTGGGCGATCATTCTACTCGATTAGATTCCGACATCAATGGAATAAAAATCTGCGATTTTGATTTATTTCATAGGTAAGAATAGGTGTTACTTCTAACTTATTGCTATATATTTTGCCAAACGCTGTTTCCTTTTAGCAAAACGGAAAGTATATATGATCAGTTACAGCATAGTCCCTTGTTAATACCATTTTAAAAAATAAAAATATTGGTGAAATTTTAATAGAGCAATAACGATTCAAGTTCAATATGTAAATATAAATACATTGAAGAAAAATTGTGAGTCCAAGAACAGAACCTTCAATATATAGACATACTATATATGGCCCAGTGTATTCGTGTGTATTTAAAACGACGGTTTATAGCATTATAACAGGTTTTTACTGATAGCTCCAAGGGGAAATCTTCAGTTGCCCTATTGATTTGGAATGACAGCATACACTGCATAACTACCAAAGTCATAAAGGAGCCATGCGCGAAATCACGTCAAATGTCATGATCTAGCAATTCATATACAATGGTATGCTATTTATAAGTGCATGTTTTATACTAGAACTCTTATATTTCCTGAATTTTCAAAACAAATCAGACTATGTTTGGATACGATAGAATGAAAATACATGCATGTCAACATTACGTTATGGTTGGTCTTTCTGGAATACCGTTCACACCGAAAAAGGATAATCATCAGGTTAAATGGTAATGATTGATATAAAGTGTTTACGTCGCAAACACATACACACAAATGTTTAAATCCAGACAGCCGTTTATGAGATGTCATTCAAAGAAAAAGTTGACGACGACAGACCTCAGGCCATCAAAATAGTTTACCATGTGCTAAGAACAACACAAACCGGTGTCGGCATATATTTCGGTAATATAGCAACACTATGTTCACTGCAAAGTCATATAGCGTTTCCTTAGTAATGCGTACAGATATAGTATTTGGCCAACAAATCTTTATTCTATCGAAAAGTTTCAAATATTTTTGACCAGAAAAAACATAATACATACATTTAGAAGACAACTTCTGTTAAGTCCCTGAACACAGCGGCACTCGTTATTGTGATTGTTTATTATCAAATACTTGGAATTATTTCCCGCTGAAATATATATTTGAAATGTAATTGAAATAATCATTGAGCTGAGCTGAAATTTCTGTTTAAATACACAGATATTATTGTCAAACCCCTGGAAGTGAATTCCTGCTGAAAAAGATATTTGAAATGTAATTGAAATACAAACAGAGGTGTCAAAATATATCGATTTTATTGCGAAAGACTTAACATAAGTTCCAGTTGGAACAGAGATTTGGAATGTGATTGAAATATTAATCGAGCTGAAATAACTTTTAAAATACATCGATTGTATTGTCATAGGCCAACATACATCGATTGTATTGTCATAGGCCAAATTTACATTGAGCCGAAATAACTGTTAAAATACATCAATTGTAGTGTCAAAGACTTGAAATTAGTTCCTGGTGGAACAGAGATTTGAAATTTAATTGAAATATGAATCGAGCCGAAAATTACTTTTAAAATATATCGATGTTATTGTCAAAGACAAGAAATTATTACTTACTGGAATAGAGATTTGAAATATAAATGACATATAAATTGAGCTGAGATAACTTTAAAATACATCAATTTTATTGTCAAAGACTTGAAATTAGTTTCTACTTGAAAAGAGATTTGAAATAATATCGAAATGTAGATTGAGCTGAATTATCTGTCAAAAACCTTTTATAAGTTCTTGCTGGAATAGAGACTTGAAATTGAATTGACATTTACATTGAGCCAAAATAACTGTTAAAATACATTAATTGTATTATCAAAGACTTGAATTTAGTACCTGGTGGAATAGAAATTTGAAATATAATTAGTATATGTTGAGCTGAAATAGCTGTTAAAATACATGAATTTTATTGTCAAAGACTTGAAATTAGTTCCTGGTGGAATACAGATTTTAATTATAATTAATATATACATTGAGCTGAAATAATTATCAAAATACATCGATGTTATTGTCAAAGACTTGAGATTAGTGTCTGCTGGAATATTAATTTAAAATGTAATTGAAATATATATTGAGCTGTCAAAATAGAACGATTTTATTGCTAAAGACTTTAAATAAATTGCATTTGGAAAAGAGATTTAAAATTTAATTGAAATATACATTTCCTTGATATGTCTGTTAAAATACATCTATTTTATTGTTAAAGTCTTGAGATTTGCTTCTGCCGTAATAATGATTCGAGAAATTTAATTGAAATAAACAGTTAGCTTAAATTTCTGTTAATATCAGTTTCTGTTGGAACAGAAATTTGAAATGTAATTGGAATATAGGTTGAGCTGATATGGCTGTATATATACATAAAACTTGCACCAAAATATCGTTGAGAAACGAGGGAAATCGAATTCTAAACAATGGCTGGCCCAGTTCGAACAAACGATTGTTCAATAAAAGGAGCGCAGTCTGAGCTGATTATGTACTATTCGTTAATTAGTCAACAAAAGTTGCAATACACATCAATACATCAAGTTGGATCATTGCTATGGATATACAGGCTGCTTCTGTCTTTTCACATACGGTTGGTTTTCTCAAAGCAACGCTCGAAAAGTAATAACTTATGATATATCTAAATGAAAAATAACAACCAAATTAGTTCCTGTTGGAATAGTTATTTGAAATGTTAATGTAAATATACATTGAGCTTATCTGATCTGACTAGTGCGTGTTCGCAAATTAGTCATAAAACGTTTCAATAAACTTCTATAAAACAGTATCAATTTGGACCTTTTTTCATTGATACACTTGCAACTAATTTAGCCCCACATAAAGTTTTGTTTCCTAAAGCACCACACACATATTAATAACTCAAGATATATCGGAATGAAAAAGCAACTAAATCTAAAACTAAAATGAAATGTTTCATCCTCTGACCCTCTTTCGGATAAGGAAGACGTCTGGCGCTTTACAGCAGACGAAATGAAAAATCATTTTCAAAATAAAATAGTTGTCTTCTTATCATTTTGGTTGAACTTATTCCAACATTCGACTTATCAACAGCAAACGGTCTGAAAAACATCTCAGCTAAATTATAGAAAAAAATCTCATCCAATTAAAGTACGGTTTTTAAATAAAATTGTAAAGAGTGTTGAAAAAGAAAGAACATGCTCAGGATGTGTAATTTCTCATTTTGCAACACCATTTTCTAATGGCGTCTGGTGCAGAGACCTCGATAACTCATCTGCATGCGGCAAAAGCTCAAAGTAAACGACTCCAAACGGTTCAAACCTCAAACGCCTTTTCTCAAACAACAGAAGAGGCGCACACACGATCAAAAAATAGAACAGTTTGCGATAGGATCAAGAAAAAGCCATGTTTACCGGTTGATAAATATAGTTTTTATGGTAATTCAGGATAGTTAATCACACTCACAACTGTAATATATTTGTTTTAGTAAACGGGGTGTTATCGACCATGATTTGTTACATGTGAAATATCAGATACTGAAACTCTGATTCACAAAATAAATAATGATATTCGTCATCAATCGATTTGTTTTAATTTAAATATATCTAGAAGCTAATTTCAGTCATGTTGATAGCCGTACAAGTTTTAACTCGTGAATATCAGTTAGCGTCACATATATGTTCGGATGTAGGAACATTTTTCTTTTTTTTCTGGAAGATTTGGAACGAATAAGGTCGTTCGAAAACGAAGTCTACTTTTAATTTGATTTAATGGCATCGAAACGGAACTTTTATTTACTTTGCATTTCACTCCAATACATATAACCATTTCGGAAAATTATGAATGAGGACAAGTTACTAATCATGTACAAGATTGTCCTACTGTTTCAAAGGGATGGTCCAAAAAATGCTATTTGATTTGGCCAATTTAAATAGTACGCTGCCGAAACGAAATGTTATTGTCTTAACATCATGCACGTGATTATATATTTCCTTTTTCTTTATCTGTCATATATGCTAATATATCTCCCTAAAACGTGTATTTATTCTTTGTTTACCAGGTGACGGGTTATATAGTTCAATTATGCACTCCATGAACATTTGTCATAACAATGTTGTCTTGGATGTTTGTCTTTAATTAATTATAAATTAAGTCAAAACATGACAAATGCATTTCTAAAATACAGGTTAAAGTATTAATCTACGTTCCGGAATCAATTAGTCTTTAGTCGAGTTTTGGAATCAGGAGTCCTGGGTTCGATTTCCCGTCGCAGGACGGAGGTCCCGGTGAAGTGCACACTGGGCAAGGCACATTTCCGAGCCTAATACTGGTTTGTTTACCCAGGGATCATGAATTGTCGCTCTGATTTTAATGAAATATTATTGAAAATGGCGAAAACCCCAAATGAACCAAAATCATAAGTATGTGTCCAAACGTATGGACGCGTTAACATTGTTGTTTGTTGGCCCCTATGAAAAAGATGCATGTCTATGTGTGATCTATGAGCACAGTGGATGGATAAAAGTAGTACGTTTTTATACATGTATATCTCATGGGTGATATTTTAGGTGTTCCGTCTTATTCTCTTTCACTGCTGAATTTCACATAATTGACTCTACCATGTTGAAAATTAGACCATTTTATTTTTCGTCCGACAGGAAATCTGGTATATTTTCTATGTCTAAGAGAAAACAATGCAGATTTCAGGAGAGACAGCTCGCTCACATTAATATGCATTGTTTGCAAAGAAACACATTGTATTGCCTTTGATGATAAAAGGGTTAACCTTTTTGTCACATTTTGCTCATTGTCAGTATATTATGTAGTTGCCACAGAGTCTTCAACTCTGATTACTAAATACTCTTTCGTTTTAGATATTTACCATATATGTGTCTAAATATTTTCAAAGTCGTTTGTTGCAGGTTTCTTGTAAGTGTGGAATTGTAATGTATATGACCCACTACACTATTCAGAAATCTGACTAAATGTACAATGTACGAAATGAGAATATTTAGAAATGTATAATTTTGCTGCTGGCAATATCTTGTTTAAGACTAAACTCTTTAACCATGAGTGCAATCACATAATGTTTAAACGTACCTCATATTATTTAATCAGCCATTTTAACACGGGATTATCGTCTTCGTGACCGAGTGTTGAACAATGGTACACTGTTCGAGACGAATCGCGTGCATTTCAAGCAGTTTTCATCGATTTAGCACAGGTAGCTTACCAGCAATCACTTATGTCATCACGTGATTGCTTCCATTTTGATAATCCAGAGAAATCCTTTTGAAAACACACGCAGAGCAAATGTATGGTCTTTGCTCTGTGCACAGAGTCTTGTGACAAAAATCGTCTTAGATGTCATCGTTCTTAGACCATTTCTTACAACAATAAATTAATTTCAAAATGATGTTGATCTAGTTGAATTGTTTACGTTGTAAACATAGAGGAAATACCATTCAACTCGCAATACCATGCATGGCTATTCCCAGTGTTTTCAACTGCATTTACATCCTAAACTCAAACGCTTCAGCGACAGTGTAGCAGAGGTACAGTGTCGGCCTCGTGATACTATAGTCCCTGGTACGAATCCCTTAAGAGATATGTCGAGTTTGTTGGTCCTCCCCACACACTCGGCACGATCACTTATTTTCTAATGAGGACACAGCGAGAATGATTGAGATACGCGTAAGAACTGCTTTTCAATCCATTTTAAATAAATAAGTTAGAATTTAATCCTTGAATCATAGACACTCACTCACAACCGTGCGAAACCTCGGACAACAATGCTACTTTTGAAGACGGGACGACAGAAACTTCCCAGATATAGAGGCAAGAATTAACCATAAATCAAGAAAATGGCCAACCATCTTTCCCCTTTATGGGTCTTGGAGACCGATCATATAATTCATGGTAAACAATCACGGGGAAATAAATGTTTCGCAGTAAATTTAAAAAATGATAAATCAGTCCAATTTGCTGCATTGCTTTGTAAAAGTCAATCCGATTTTCACCCCAAGTTTTATACGAATTTGAATGGACCTTAGCGATACCCCAGATTTAATGGCAATTTCTCCCATTTTTCTTTTATTCGGCAACGGTGATGTGGACTTGATATACGAGGTAGTTAACGATTAACCCAAATCAGAAAGATTTCACTCCAATACACTTAGAGACAATTTTCGTATTCATTTAAACAAACTATTTAATCAGAAAAGGGCATGGCTGAAATATTGTTAATTGCGACCATACATCAGTTGGTAATATATATTAATGTTATCGAATGTTTTTGTCCTAAGCAAGTAGTTGTTCCCGATTGATAGGTCTATAATGGATGAAATGCGTATTGATGTCGAGTGAAGGGGCTAAATAGCTAGTTTAATACTCATTTGGAGCCCGCCATCTGCTGTGTAGCTCGTTCAATCTTCATTGCGCCGCAGTGGTCTGACGAAATAGAGTTTCTCCCATGATCATATGTTAAATAAATGATTATCATTCATTTCCTTTATAGTATTCATGACAAGCGTTTACATCATCTATATATCCTATGACCGTAAGTCGAATCCGGGGTATCATGAGACGAAGAATCATGTCAGAAAGCGCTCCATAGTGTGCTTTATTAACTAACTTTTATTTCGTTAGCGACATGTGCCCTGTGTTCAATGAAATGTTACGGTAGTAAACGTTAGGCAATCAACCTATCAAATTACAGCCTTGTTATATCTGGTACGAAACGTTCTTATCCCTGAGCTGCTTTACTGAACGCAAACGCAAACTTGGAGTAGCTGTACACTATCCGGGTTAAACTACATTTTAACCGTTTCCCACGCAAATGAGCCGTCCCGCGAGAAAACCAACAGTGTGGACTCTACGTAAAGCATCGACGCGGATCAGCCTAAGCATGCCGCCTAAGCTCTCTCAGGAATACACTCCCCTCCTGTGAATTTTCTGTTTCACGAATCATTACTCTATACCTCTATCCCCCTGAGACGGAATGTGTCGGCCCGGATCAGTCTGTGCGGACTGCGCAGGCTGATTTGGATCGATAAATTACGCAGATACTATCATGTTGGTTTCCACGCGAGATGGCTAAAATGTGAAACAGAAGACATTGATATGTGGGGTATCTACTACTATAAATTCATTGATGAACTCCACTTACGTGTTTGTAAATACATATTGGGAGTAAGTCAACATACTCCAAAGTATGCAGTTGAACTTGGTTGTTTTCATCTTAATATACTTGCTAAAGAGACATATTTAAAGAGCAGATTGAGAAATTAGTTCATACAAATTGTGTCTTATTATAATAATAACACTTTTAAACAGTCCTAGTTTCGTAAATGCAAAACCGAATTTTGTTTTGAAGAATATCTTAAAAAGATTCAAAATGATAACCTGAGAAAACAGTTAAGCAGACTTAGATTGAGGTCACATTCTCTCGTAATTGAAACTGGTAGGAGAAATGGTATATATAACAATATTCATCTTTGTAAACTGTGTAGCATGAACTACGTCGAGACATAGTATCATTTTATTTTATGTTGCCCTAAGTAATAAACTTTACGTAAACAATACATTGGTAGTATTGCATGACCCTCACTGGATTTAGTCTTAATCAAATACCACACAATCATTGCAACTATCAAATTTATATATAATCAATGACTATAAGAAACAAGTATTTAATTGCATAAAATACCATAAATTGAATTGTTATAACAATGATTCTGCTTATCGTTTTCAACTTTAACTAACTTATCCAAATGGAACATGATTGTTCCATTCTATGCCTTATATATTTTTGTTCTCTTTTGTTTAGTTGAAACTCATTTTGTTTACTCTGTATTCACACTTCTGCTTTGCCATAATTCAATTGGTAATGGCTAAACATGTTAAGACAATGTACTTTCCCGATGCTAATAACATGTTTGTATGATCACATCATAGCAAAACTATAAGATATCACTACACATGAAAGTGTATTTATTGCATAGTGTTGAAAACATTGTGACAAAATGAGAAATTTCCCATTATGAGCAATTTCTCAGTTCCATCACCATGTTTTCAAAAGTAATATGCAAGACAGTCATACACGTACACCACGCATCTACGCTATCCTCGTGTAGCTTGTTGTGCCCCTTAAAAGACAAACTGGCCACGTTCAATTGTATTTCTGCTTTATCACGATGTAAGTTTCCAATTCTGCTTGTATTATTAATCCCGACACCGAAGTCTGATAGGTAATGCTATCTATCACCACACGTCTGAGCGCTAAGCTATTACAACTATTTGTTAAAGTCGTTGGTATAACTCGACCGCGGATCGAACCCTGATCTCTATCTCCCGAGGTGGAGCATACCTTGCTCTCACCATTACAACGCAAAGTATGCACCTTTTTAAATAATTGCAAAGTGCTTATTATGTAACAATTGATTACTATTTTAATCATGACTCTGATTGCTTCATTCTGGTTTACGCCGTTTCAATAATATTTCAGTTATATTGCTTACTGTGAAATTGAATTTACCTTTTATATCCCGGTTACCAGCCAGCACTTTCCCAGAAGTTTCTGAATACACAATAGCCCACACACATTTATGTTCTGCGGACTCTGCAGCAGACGACTTTTAACAAATAATGTGGCAAAAACAGTATTATTTTTTTAAATTCTATTTTTGTTTAGATATTTTCGAGGTCGCCTACTGAAGAGTTGCTATATGTGTGTTAAAGGGTACAGAGACATATCCAAAGGTTCTTTTGCAATTAAGAATAAGGGAATAATGCTTCATTTTATTAACGGTCTATTGGGCGGAGTTAAAATCCCATGGAGCTGGACACCACATATCGTTATGTAGCCTGAATTATTTGTTCCTATAACTAGTGCCACCGCCTCACACTTATAATACATTTAACTTGTATTTAATACGATAGTTTAAGACTCCGGCCCATGCACATATTACAGCATACAATCATAGCACGTGAAGTGAGAACTGTTTTGACATAACAAGGATACAGACATGTGTAATACCAAAGATATCCATTATATTATCTACTAACATTAATAGTGAACAATGTCGTCCAAGATTAAAACGTGCAGGCTCATCTCGGTCTATAGTATGTGCAATACAAGTTTAAAGTTGTCTATTACGTAATACGCAAATGTTGTTTAAAGTTACGTGCAACGCAATAAGGGTTAAATAGTATCCAATTCAGTTGAAATAAAACATATACTAGCCCTCCCGCGAGAAAAACAACATAATGGCATCTGCGTAATGTATCGACCCAGATCAGCCTACGCAGTCCGCGCAGGCTAATCCGGGCCGACACATTTCGTCTCAGGGGTATAGAGTAATGATTTCTGAAACAGAAAATCCACAAGAGGCAAAAGGTGTATGCCGGATTAGCCTGGGCGTCATGTAATGCTGATCAGAGACATATAAACACATGTGTTTATATGCTTCTGCGCTGATCCGGGTCGATACTTTACGCAGAGTCCAAAATGTTGGGGTTTTCTCGCGTGACGGTTCATACGACGCGTTTAGCGATATGGGTTCTAATTGACTCATTGGGCACTCCTCGGCCGATTTCGGTACCCCTACATCTCGTTAGATGAAGTCATTTTGTAGTATTTTGGCGTATAAATAATGGGGAAACGTCGTGTTTTATGCATTCATCCCGTGAAGATGGTTACGGCCATTGTTAACGAAATCGAACTAAATACACTCTTTTCGCTTTCAAACAAAGTCAAAGTACTAAAAATCATACAATGACTTATCTCAATGTCATTTATTCAATGCATTCTTGCAGACAATGGGTTTTTAGAAACAATTTGGAGTACATGTACTTTGACCTTCAATGGCATCTGCGTAATGTATCGACCAGATCAGCCTGCGCTGTCCGCGCAGACTGATCCAGGCCGTCACAGTCCGTCTCCGATGGATAGTGGTCTTCCCATTACGCAGATGCATGAAGACTCAAACTCGCTAGACGCGGTTCATATTGCAGTCTACAAATCAACTGTAATATGATATATGACCCGTTCCACGAGAAAACCCACATTATGAAATCTGCGTAAGCTATTGACCCGGATCAAACACTTTTCGCCTCCTGTGGATTCTTTGTTTTATAAATCATTACTCTATACCTTTATCCCCCTGAGACGGAATGTGTCGGCCCGGATTTGCCTGCGCGAATTTCGCAGGCTGACCTTGGTCAATACATTACGCAGAATCCATAATGTTGGTTTTCTCGCGGGACGGCTCGTATGTATAATATATTTAACAATTACGGGCAGCAATCTGACCTATTTAAGTATCGATCTGCTAATTAATCGATTTCGATTTTAATCAATATATCCATATCGAAATTCACAGACAGATTTGGGTTACCGCTACGCCCAGGTATATCGGTATTCACATCTACGTTTGTGCTTTGGTTTTATTTTACATTTTTGGCCTTGATAGTGTTTTCCTCAACCCAACCAATGATCGATGTTTTAAACATAGTAAACGTGTTTTCAATGTGAATTAATTTTAAACTTCATCAGCGCTAAGTGTATGTGTTGAGGCAAACTGCCTTGTATGTTAAACAAATGTGAACATTGATAACATAACTTATACAGTATTACGTTAGATTATTATACTTTTCTTTCCGACGTTTGACAACAGTCACTGTGATAAGTGTGATTCGTCTTCATCCAAGGGGCTTACAGTCGATGTGGAAAATTAGCCGTTATTTTGGAAAGTACGTGGAGTGGAGAGAGAAAGCAAAGACACACATGAGTAGGTAAACTGACCGCCGCGATAAAGACTGATAAATTGTTAAAAATGGCGTTAAACCCCAATCAATCAATCAATAAATAAATCAATCAAATGTGGTATTGAAGAGGGTTTAATTGCACAATGCACAATGCACAATGCACTTGAGATTACATAACGAAAGAGTTCAATATAACTGGAAAACTGTTAAAAGATATTCATATCGGTTTAAAATAATACACATTTATAAAGTTAATTTTTTGACTGCCGAATTTGACAAAGTCAATTCTTCCATGTAGTAAATTTCGTCCAACGGCACATTTGGCAATTTTATGTCTAAGTGGCAAACAATGCAGATTTCAATAGAGGCAGCTGTCTCACATGAATCTGCATTGTTTGTAGACTCCTTTAATTGCCTTTGGTAGCGATAAAGTTAATCAAACAAATATTTTAAAAACATTCACTAGTACAGAGTGAGATTAAGATACATGTATTAAGATTTAAAATATTAAGATTTATTAAGATTTTGCCTAACACACCTAACACTTGGACGTAGCTTCGATGTGATTGGTTGATACAGCTAACAATCTCCTAGCACATGTTTCGGTTAGGTTACTCTCAAAACAACCAAGATTCCAAACGGGACACGTTCGAGCGCAATAGTCCAGGCCAGTAGATTCGGTTGCAGTCCGGTAATATGTAGACGCATATCTCCTAAATAATCAACAACTGGTCGAGTATCATAAATCACAAGAACCATTACTTTTGAAATAAGATTCCCGTCATTAGGTAGAGTTACTACGTATTTACCCTTGTTCAGTTGTACGTCATTTTTAAACAACTTTAATTTTTAAAAGTTCGAAAAATGAACACCAATATCAGCAAGAACCTTCTTTCGTTCTAATATGGATCATCACTGCTAGTTAAAAGGGTCAGTTGGGGTTTTATGTTGCGTTGTTGTTGTTCTTGTTGTTGTTGGGGTTAAGTATCGGGATACACTGGAGCGCCATGCGACATTTCACTATTTGGTTAATTGAGTTGTCTGAAGCATGGTGTTGTAAAGGGTTAACGTTTCTACTTGTAACGTGTCTAATCGCTTTTTAATAGTGTCAAAACCATCGTTAATAGGAGTGTAGTGTTTTGGGGTCAAACGTGAAATTCTAATGATACACTGTCTTTCCTAAATGTATGTGCATTGTAGGTGTTTGAAGTTAGCACGTAGGTCGAAGCTCGTAGGTCGACAGTCACATTTATAGTAAGATGAATGTTGACCTGGCTCGTAGGTCGTAGGTCGACAGTCAAAATTATGTCCATAAATGGTTGACATGGCTCGTAGGTCGTAGGTCGACAGTCAAAATAACGTTCGGAGAGTGTTGACCTGGCGCGTAGGTCGAAGGTCGACTGTCGGAATTACGTTCAGAGAATGTCGACCTGG
>JAUELF010026414.1:0-17532 GCA_031471495.1 Clinocardium nuttallii
GGCCAACCAGAGGAACATTCCTGTGATGTTTCATGGAAATTGTTCATGTAGTTTGGGAGGAGATGATGTTTAATGCTTAAAGTTAACGCGGACGACGGACACAGTGATCAGAATAGCTCACAAGCTCCAGGTGATCTAAAAACAAGAGGGCAACGAGGCCCTTGATCGTTCACCTGAGCACTCTGGTGAGCTAACAAATATGTTGCCAAGTAAATATATACAAAATGTATATTCCTATTATTTACACAAAGAATTTATTTTTCAGGTAGCAAAGAAACTCAACAGCCCATAAAACTAAAACTCTATATAGACAACTCCACCTAACTTGGACAATTTTAGAGAATTTAATACATTAGCTGATGTGAAGGACCACTTACCAAATGATTTTGTTATGTATAATAAAAATGACAATTCAATCACATTGAAACACTATACTGGAGACTGTATTGATGATCATAAACTATATAAATAAATAGAGTTGTGCAAAGATGGAACATGGAAACTGAAAATGAGTGGGAAAAAAGAGTTTAATATTTCTATTCTATATGCTCTGAAGAGTTTCAATATACCAAAGAGAGTATTAATATTGTTTGCCAAACCGTGAACATTCTGAAAATATGTGGTGGTGTAACAATTAATGCCTCTGTAATTGTGACACGATTCCACCTTTATCAACGGATTCAAGATAGTAATGGATTTTAAAAAAAGAGTAGTTAGATCAATTTTATGCGATCATAGTATTGCTTTGAAGACTTTTAAAGATACTTGAGAGAAATGTCTTAAGATGACACTACACCACCCCGAAAAAGAAAGTGTAAATCCTGGTCAACCTGAACATCTAAAAACTATTTCACAGTGCAAAAATGTAACTGATTTTTACCTTCTAAGAAGAAAACAATTTCACGATCATACTCAAGACTTATTCCGGATATTACAGATGAAATGACGGAACTATATATATAAGTTAAGCTGACAACATAGCTTGTGATCATCGGGGTAGAAGGTGGTATCAAGAAATTATTTCTGAATGCCTGCAATGGTATTGTAAAAGTCCTCAGGCCTACCTAGCATTTAGAGCGACAAAACTTCTAATCTTGCCATCTCCCTCAACATTAGTTTTATACAAAAATAAAGTTAAACAAGAAGTGGGGTTTGACGGATGAATTCTGCAGTGGGTGCATGCAGAAGCAGTTAGGAAAGGATTACATGAAGGTGGGTGGATGGAAGGTATAATTATTGATGAAATGGCTATACAAGCTGACCTGCAGATATAAAAGAATGGTGATGCAGTAGAACTGTGCGGTTTTGCTGATATTGGGGTGAGGGGATTAATTGTACTATTCTTCGTACAGGTAAAAATGAAACGTATCTTGGTACATATGCAATGCAATTTGTTTTCTTGTGACTGACAGGTTTTCGCTAAAACCCGTTTGATATGTTGTAAAACTTTCAATTGATTTATGAATGATCAAACTTATAAAGGAATGAAACAATAAATTATGATGTTATCTCAAATTCTCAAAATCAACCGAAAAGCATGTTTTTTCCCCCAAAAAAGAGAGTCACACACAGCATCACCATGCCATGTGAAGAAAGATATAAGATGTAATTGTATTCAAAATATAAAAAGGGTAAAAAACATAATTTACCCATTACGTATACCTTGTATATATAAATGTGTGTAGTATAACCTAACCGAATGATAGGAAAATGACTTCACGTAACTGCAGTGTTCCATTTCCGAAATGTTCATAGGTTATTGAAGCTGTTGAATGCGGCGTTAAACTCCAAACAAACCAATCATAGCTTATTGAAAATAATCTCACACCCGTTACCATTCATGTTGGGTTTTTTCGTATAATACGAGAAACATGTCTAAGTTGATTGCTAAATGAACACCTTCAGTACACAATGTTTTTTATTTTATATTCCTATTTACATGTTTTTTGCGTGGTGAGAATGCACACCATACGGGACAGACCTATCGACACTTATCTGTGCTGTTTAAGCGTATTCATCTCTTTAAATGATCGCTCATTTGACCTCAATTTAATTCGTTGTTCGGACTATATCCGACATGTTAGTTTGATAGCGAACTAACCATGAATGTACTATTGTAGTATATTATATGTTTATCTTTATCTTCGTTGTGTTACTAATAAATAGAATAGTACACAATTGGTTCGTCATACCGGGTTCTCGTTTAGATACCATATTATCGAATACACGTGTACCGTTTGTATTAAATATATCATGCTTTTAATGATAAATATATCATAGATATTTCCCCCAGTTGAACTACAAAAGGTTGCGAGTTATTGATTTAAGGCTAGTGACGTTTGAGCACGGTATGAAACGAATTAGAACGACTATATGCAAATAAATACGCTAACATATCACACAAAATAAGGTTTTAAATAAACGCTAACATATCACACACTAAGAAAGTGAATTTTCCTTTATTCACAATCTATTTAAAATATGTTCCTGTAAATTGAATATGTGTGCATATCAGTGCCGTAGCTACACTGGGGCACACCGAGGCAGCTCTAAAAATAACTCTTTTCGACTTTCTCTTCATTTGCCTCAATGTATAGTATCCTACACGAACCAGAACTGAATATTATTACATATGGGTCCTTCTGAGCTATTGGGTAATATTTTTTTGACAACACCTGAACAAATAGAATTGAGTATATCCTGTAATGCATGGGTTCTAGTTATGGCATATTTATTCACCATTTATAAATGGTACGTTAGAAGATAGTTCAGAATGCATAATATATACAAATTAAGTTTTTTTATGAGCTACATTGAAAGTTACGGACGTTACTCAACATGCTTTGACATTGGTTTGACATAAAAATACAAGTGCTAAATTGGAGATGAATGTTAATTTACAACAAGTTGGATGCACAGTATATGCCCATAATGATCATTTCTCAAACATTGTAATTTAAAAAAGAATAAAACATTAAATTGTTAGTGTTACGGACGTTACCCAAATTTTTGGACTTTACATTTGTTTCTACATATCAGATTTGACTTCTAAACTTATATAAGCTTTGTAATCTCTTTATTACAACGTAGACTATAATGTATGTACTTTGTAAATGTTTATTTGAAGGTAGGAAACAATTCTGGACAAAATAATGTTCGGACGTTACTGTTGACAGTTTGACCAAAATTCTGTTTGGACGTTACTATTGACATAGGGCATTGGATTAACGCACCATATTATATTAAAAACCAACAAATTACATGCCCTATGGGTAAGAGGTACCTAAAAAGAGAGAGAAGAGAGAGAGAGACACCTGACGACGGTACTACTGACCTTTATATGAACCCGGTTGGAAACATGTTATGACAATTATCAAGGTCACATGTTCTCTTGGGTGGACACAAAATAAAAGCTTGATAGCTTTATTATTTTTCCCTCACCGTTTAAATATATTCTTTTGGTGGGCGAATTGGTGTGCCGCAACGTTATATATATATAAAAACACTTCTTGAGTTCGGCATGGGAGAAGTTTGGTAATCTATAGCTCTAGGCTAACAAGTATTTCTCCCTAATAGTCGATTTGCCAGATAGAGATTATTGTGCAACTTGTCCAGAGTGAACAATGGCAAGTGACAATGACAATGACGTCATTATCTGTGATGCCATCATTTTCATTGTTACACATCATTGCTCACCCCGGACAAGTTGCACAGTGATCTCTATCTGGCAAATCGACTATTACCCTCTAGGATGGACCCTGCACACGGACCTGGCCCCAACGTTATAAACGATACTGAAGTATTCACTTAACTTTATTTGTTTAACTGAAATCGCCTAAATTATAATAGAAAAAATACCACAACAAATGATTGGTTCTCCCCTGTGATAAAGTCAAAGTCTAATTTAACTTAAAAATCTGAACACGGTTTGAACTCTTCTGGATGTCAAGAACAGGGTTCTCCCATACATGTGATAAAGTCAAAGTCTAATTTAACTTAAAAATCTGAACACGGTTTGAACTCTTCTGGATGTCAAGAACAGGGTACTCCCCTGTGATAAAGTCAAAGTCTAATTTAACTTAAAAATCTGAACACGTTTTGAACTCTTCTGGATGTCAAGAACAGGGTTATCAAGGTGGCGAGTAACTGATGAATGATGCTCCCAGCTGACATCTTCAACTGTTGGCCATTTAAATCCACCTTTGGCAGCTTCCATGTAGCGAAACAACACTTCATCCTCCTGGACATCAATAACCTGAAGTCAGATGAATAGAAGACATTGGATGAATAATTAAGTCAGATTGACACATTCAATCATTACAAATCATAAAACATGCATACAAGCAAATAAAACTAGTCATGTTTGTAATGATGATGATGAATTGGGGCTTAAAGCTGTACTTTCCCCATTTAGCACATAGTAATCAAACTATTCCAATGTATTGATACCTTTGATCATTTGATACGTCTACACATTCCATACATTGGAATAGTTTGATTACTATGTGCTAAATAGGGAAAGTACAGCTTTAATGCCTCATTAACATAGTATATATCAGTGTTTTTCCTGCATATTTTGGGAAACTTGTCTTGGTCTGAAATTGTTGAAATGGTGCTTTACGGCTGTTAACACTGTGTATAGGTCATTACAGCCGATGAGCATGAATATGATGAGATGAACATGATTGATGCTTTGGGGAAACCGTTTGTAGCGAGTTCGAGTCTGCCCTCCAGCGGGCCCGAACCCGAGACCCCTAGCACCGCAGTAAAGCATCAGAACCACTGCGCTAGCCGGCTACCCCTACCTGAAATTGGGAAAAAATGTGTTGGGGGGAAAAATGTGTCGCAAAATCATTGATATTGGGAAAAATGATCTCTGAGCAATGAAATATATTATCTATGTACCTCCGCTGTATTTACATAATGTCACACAACTCTTACTTTCGAACAAGTATTGTTTTGTTTGAAGTAGAGCTCTAAGGCTAGATGCAAACAATCTTTTATTTCGAATGTGTCGTCCTTAGACGTTTCGATCCCATACGATTTTTAGATATTGACATGTCCCTAGGAATTCATTGAATTGGAAAAAATAAATAAACTTTTGATTTATCTGTAGACTGGTCATTGAAAAAGAAATCAGTTATTTGTGTTCAGAAAACTATCTGCTCTGCTGATTGTTATGCATTTTCATCAATTCATCTTTGAAAAATAGACAGATCATAAACAACATCATCAGATCTGCCTTTAGTGTACTTAATGCTCATTTTTATCATCATCATCATTATCTATAGATGTAAAAGTAATAAAAGGCACTAGAGTGCAGGGGCTGTATTCACAAAGCTATTTAGGAAAGACATTGGACGTAAGTGAAAATTTCAAATGCAGATTTCTAATTCATTTTCAGTTATACTTCAATGAAACTTGTCATGAAAAGTTTCATTGAAGTCGTATAGTTAGTAATAGAGAAGTCTGCATTTGAAATTTTGACTTAAGTTTAAGATTTTGTGTGAATACAGCTCCTGCACATGTCTTTTAGTACTGTTACAGCAGTTGTAGAATTCTGGTGTGTTTGTTGACAACAATATAAAATAGCTGAATGGAAGAAGGCAGTCATTCATCATCAACTTCTGATTTCATCTTCATCAATTGTAAAGCAACACTCATGATATGAGTGTTGCACCTGCATGCCTTTATTGGACATTATACCAATCATCATCATCATCATCATCTGATCATCATCATCATTATCATCATCATCAGCATCAGAAAAGCAACAAATGGTATTAGGGTGCTGCACCTGTCTGTTAGTATTGTAACAGCATTTGTAGCATTCTGGTTTGTTTGTTGACAGCATCATACTATTGCTGAATGAAAAAGGCAG
The DNA here is from genome assembly GCA_031471495.1 of Clinocardium nuttallii. NCBI lineage: Eukaryota > Metazoa > Mollusca > Bivalvia > Cardiida > Cardiidae > Clinocardium > Clinocardium nuttallii. The sequence goes on from JAUELF010026414.1 coordinate 5,882, forward strand.
TCATCATGATATCATCATCACCATGGATAGGTAGATCATCATCATCATGGATTGTTAGAGCTAAGTATAACTACATGTATCCCTTTATTTACTATAAAAGGTATGTTACATGTACATCATACGACTATGTCTGGATTTAGGTGTTTTATACAATAAATTCATCTTATGATTGGAAAAGAGTTTTGGTGGGTTAAAACAAAATTTACTTCAGAATGGAGTCGATAGGCAGGAAAAACACTGGACATTGTAGGTCATATAGGGCCGATGAGTATGATTATCATGAAAATCAACATGAACGACATCCTGTCCAATGAAGCGGTGTTCTGAAACTAATAGAGCCCGCCCTCCGGCCGGATCGAACACGGGACCTACCGCTTCCTATCAATGTTTGTGAATCCAAGAATAAATGGAAAGTTCTGTAACATAACAATGTTTCAAACACAAACATATAATGTGAACAATAACTATTAACAATTCGTTCAAAGCAAGAGACAACTTTGTTAAGTGTATACCTCTGCTACAAACAGTTTTCTGTTTTTACCGCATGGCAAGGCAACTTCCACGAATCCACCCAAGTTGAAATTCAACCTGTATATATATATATATAATTATTTATAGTATGGACAGACTGAGACAATTGAATGAGACAGCGTTTTTCGACGTCATGTCAACACGGATCAGTCGTCAAACAGCTTACGACACTAAGAAAAGCTGTTTGACGACTGATCTGTGTTGACACGCTGTTTATTTAGCGCATTACAACCGATTTCTACTTGGGACTGTCACATATACATGAGCTTTAAGCACGGTTCCATCACCAAGCAACAGATAATGTGTATACTTGCATTACAACAAAAGAACAATAAAACCACTAATCGGTCAAGGAAAGCAAGCTGAATATATTGAGCCTCGACAAAACAAAAACCATCACAAATGGAGCGATCAAAAGAACAATTTGTACAAGCAGATGTAAGGGTAAATGACTGAAGGCAAAGAGACTGTCTGTACAACCACACAAACAACACAATACCATTTAATATATGTTCTATTTGATAGTTAGTTAATTCACCTTGTAGCTTCATGATCCATGGACTCCTCGTGATCCGTGGACGCATGACTGGATGTGTCGTGAACCATGGACAAGTCGTCTTGAACCATGATGGACGGGTCGTCGTGAACCGTGGACGGGTCGTCTTGAACCATGATGGACGGGTCGTCGTGAACCGTGGACGGGTCGTGACTGGAAGCGTCGTGGCTGAAACAATATATATATATATAATGAGTAATAAAGTCACCGTATGTTCAGTGCCTGTACTTGTAAGATATGTATAAGTTCCATCTCAATTAGCGACCAGTATTTGCTTACCGGTTAATATGGCCATTGGACGGGTCGTCGTGATCTGTGATGGACGGGTCGGCGCGAACCGTGGACGAGTCGTCTTGAACCATGATGGACGGGTCGTCTTGAACCATGATGGACGGGTCGTCGCGAACCGTGGACGGGTCGGTGTGAACCGTTATGAACGACTGATCATTTTCACTGTTGAAACAAACAAAATAATGATTTGTCTATCAGTAAAATCCATCATTGCAGCATATTTAGAATGTAGTGCTTATTATTATGTACATGTGTACAATACTGTACATACATTTTATATAGTTTGTGCACTAATATATTTGATACAGTAAACGCCCTATTCACACACCCCTAAGTTTGAGCCATTCTGGTAATTATTTTGTACATAAAACAGTTGTCTTAAAAATTCATAAACCCCCAAATTTTGAGAAAATAATTATGTTTTACTGTACGAATTATTTGGGCGTTTACCGTAGTTTAATTAAGATGGTGTTGCAAATAATGGCTAAGCCAGTAAGTATATTTAGTAGATAGCTTACATTGGTTAAAGTAGATCAAACGCTAGTACAACACAACACATTGCAAACTAACCTATATTGTTGACAATCCATTATAGCAATGATGCCAGATATGTCGATGCTGTATGGATCGGCACTGTCAAACGTCAGAAGATCTCCAGCGTCCACAATGTCAATCAGGCCATCACCAAGAGAGACCGACTCATCGTGAACCTTGGACGGGTCGTCGTGATCCGTGGACGGGTCTCCTTGAACCATGGACGCGTCATGACCTCTATCTCTCTCTAACTCATCACCAGAAGAGACCGACTCATCACCTGTATCATCTTCTCTGTAACGTGCTCCTCCGGCCCCTCTCCCACGTGCTCCTCCGACCCCTCTACCACGTGCTCCTCCGACCCCTCTCCCACGTGCTCCTCCCGCTCCTCTCCCACGTGCTCCTGCCCCTCTCCCAGGTGCTCCTCCGGCCCCTCTCTCACGTGCTCCTCCCCCTCTCACACGTGCTCCTCCCCCTCTTCGAGCTGGTCCTGGTGGAATTTGCACCTCCTCTACTTGTCCGCGATCTTGGTTTGGTACCACAGCTCTCAGTACTACAGGTTTCAACCCCTCTACGTAGTCGATGCTTTCACACTCAGTTTCAGGATGAGTTGGGTTGAGGCACCCTCTGCAAAAACAGGAAAGAGTCCTTGTTTCAAGTCGGAAAGGTCCAATTCCTTTAACGCAGTGCAAAGCACGGGTGCCAGGAAGGGTTTTCGCATTCCTCTGAGGGCGATCCCGGTTTATTTCTTCCGTGCTGACATAGAAGAATGTTCTTTTCGAATGAAGGTGGTCACCTTCAATGGTAAGGTTCTTTTTACCATGCTCAAACAGTTCTTTTGCAGTATTTATTACAGCATTGCCGCCATTGACCGTTCTTCTTGCCGAACTTTTCACCACCGCCCCTGCACCATCCGACGGCCCTTTTCCGTGTCTGGAGCCATAAAAATGGCGCTCAACCACAAAACCATAATCGTTCACTGAGTGAGATATATCACAGAATGGCAAGTGAGATTTGTACTGAGCAGCACATCCATCGGTAAACTGGATTTGCCGCTCAATACCATTCTCACTTGCAAGTCTTGTGCCCAGGTGTTCATTTGCCAAAGTCACAAATTTGTGTACTGCATGCGCGTCATGCGTTTTGTCATCGGAAACAAATATCAAGGCTTCTTGGATGGTTCGGCCACACTCCCCTTCAGGGCACCTATAATAAGCAATTGATGGATGTACTGTTACTTGTTCATGACCCCAGTGGGCACTCTGAATTTCGTGTTGTGCGATGCACGCATAATTTTCCGCAAAGTCCATATTCAGCACTACCAATCCTTGTGGAATGTCTTTAATGAGAACTGAAAACTGATGTTGTTGCCATTTTGCTTCGAATAAATGTTTCGCTAGGTTGGCCAATTCCCCAACTAGTTCAATCACTAATGAGTTCAGGCTTTCTTTGTGGCTTTTGGGCAATACACGCGTAACTTCTTTGCCATCCCTTTTCACTATCGACGATCGTTCCCATTTTGTATACGTTACTTCATCTGTTCCGTGATCTATCAAAAGGTCCTGGAACTGCCTCATAAACATGTCTGTTCCGCATTCCATACAGGTTCTGTCTATGCATGCCTTTCTTCCAAATTTTCCATGATATGGACAAAGTGTGGCGTTTACAGACTGATACTTATCTTTGACCACTCCCATTGCGTTTTCTAGCTTTTCTAACTTGTCTGAATTTCCATGATTCTTTTTTTCCAACTGTACAGCATTTGAAGCTATCGTATGTAATGGAACCAACTTCAACTCCACATTGGTACAGATGTCACAGAGACAACTGTACCACTTTTGTTTTGTCGTTGGCTGGACATTTCTCGGCTTAAGTGCTGCAAAGGTTGAAAAACCAACTTTCACCTCCGGATGATCGTCCTTAAATTCGGAGTATATTCCTGCTAACGGTCTGTTGAGAACTCTTTGTTCACCGTGTTTATTTACACTTTTCCTGTCTGGCACGGAGGTTGATATGTCTGGCCTGCTGAAGAAAGATTTCACCTCTTCTTTGCTTCCTTCAGCGACTGTATCACATCGTTTCTTCCTACATCCTGAATATGTTGCATAGCGTGTCAGGGTTGCAGCTCTAACACCCAAGAGTTTGGCGGCAGTACTCTGTAGTCTGTATTTTCTCAACGCTGGTGCCAGCCATCTAAGACAATTTTGTCTGAAAGATTGGCTTGTTTTCATCACTTCATACATGGGCTGTGTAATGAATTTCAGTTTCTTCTTAGCCACACAAGTATAGATATGAGATTTTTCCAGTTCCCTGTGTTTTCTTGGTGTCGCTTTTTTCAATGCATATTCTATCGTCGCAGCAAATTTCCTTGGTGATTTCGGAAACTTGCATCTTGAGACAGCTTGTCGCATTGCCTTGCACGGCTTAGGATCCACTTTGGGGGTTCTCACAATTTTACGATATTCACGATCGCTTTCCTTGTATCTCCTTTTTTTCTGAGAATGTCTCCTCAGTCTTGACTCAGCTCTCTTGGTACGCCAATACTTCCTCTGGGTCTCAACCTCATGTCTAGTTTTTGGTCTTTTATCTTGTTTATTTTTCTTTGGCTTCACTCCCTTTTCACTTTGTCGTTTTCTAAAATTGTGCTGACGAATTCTATTCTGTTCTTTCTCCTTTACAATCTGTTCCTCACTTCTCTGACGTAAACGATACAGTTTTTTTCGTGTCCTCTCAATAGCCAAATGGGCTTCCCATACATCCTTGTTTGCTTTCATTTTCTCTCTGAAACTAAAACATAAATCATTTTTATTACATGTACACAATATTTTTGGCATCAAGTTATGAATATAAAACTACAGATTCAACTCGACGGTCGAGTTACCTACTCTGTGGCGAGTGAGCAAACATACAATTTAGTATCCATAGTATATATATATATATATGCATATTATGAATGTATCATTTGAGAATTATACCAGAGAAATTTATGTAATTTGTGTTCGATTAAAAAAATACCCAAAAATAAAGTCCTATAAAATGAAACCGCAAACTGTTTTTAAAGACATACATGTTACAAATTTGGGCAGGGCCTCCGGCGTACCATGTGTTTTTTACATTTTATTTTGCATTTTCCATTTCCCCTGGGGTGTGGGGGAGGGTGTGGGTGGGAGATGAGCATGCATTAAACAATGGACAAGGCCAGAGACATAATCAATCACTCATATTTATCTCATATGCGTGCGAACCCTGTATAATGTACTTATTTTACAGAAACTTCAAAGTGAAAATAATGCAATAAATACATACCATTTTGCTCGTTCTTTTCTTGTGACAGTGATTTTTGTGGGTATGGGTGGGGGTTGTCTAATCCTCAGCAGATGCTGGTGCTCCTATTAAACCAATATTTACTTTTGTTATATATAGGCAGAAAGGCAAAACATATTTTATAGTTCTAAGAGATTACATAATGTTACGACTGTCATACAAATTGAGTGCAGACAATTAGTGAAACACAGATCTTTGGAAACAGAATATCAAGTCAAAAGTAACATCCAAACCAGAATATAAACTGTTGTTTAATTTCACAATATTTTAACTTACTAACTAATGCTTTAAAAAAAAATCCCTGTAAATGTAATTGTTATGACTTCATTGAAGCAAGAACATAGCATTATAACTAGTTACATTCAAAATATATACGGACGTTATGTAAATCATGTTGACGAGTATCAAGACACAATTGGAATTAAAATACATGTCAAAAGTAATGTCCGTACCAGAAATACGAATTGTTGGTCAATTTCACAATATTTTCGCTTGAAAACTAGTACTCTAAATTGATTTTCTTGTAAATGTAATTGTTATGACTTCATTGCAGCAAGAACACAGCATTATTAGTAGTTACATCCAAAATATATACGGACGTTATGTAAATTATATTGACAAGTATCAAAACACAATTGGAATTGAAAAATCATGTCAAAAGTAACGTCTGTACCAGAAATATAAACTGTTGTTCAATTTCACAATATTTTAACTTACTAACTTAATGCTTTAAAAAAAATCCCTGTAAATGTAATTGTTATGACTTCATTGCAGCAAGAACACAGCATTATTAGTAGTTACATTCAAAATATATACGGACGTTATGTAAATTATATTGACAAGTATCAAAACACGATTGGAATTGAAAAATCATGTCAAAAGTAACGTCTGTACCAGAAATATAAACTGTTGTTTAATTTCACAATATTTTCGCTTGAAAACTAGTACTCTAAATTGATTTTCGTGTAAATGTAATTGTTATGATTTCATTGAAGCAAGAGTACAGCATTATAACTAGTTACATTCAAAATATATACGGACGTTATGTAAATTATGTTGACGAGTATCAAAACACAATTGAAATTGAAATATCATGTCAAATTTAACGTCCGTACACAAATGTTGTTATTTATATGAATTCTGTTTTATTCAACTTAAATGTTTCATGTGCAATCATATTTCTTAAATAAACATACATATTATTCATTCATACAAGTTTTAGCACAAGATTGTTTATAGATCTAATCAAAATCTATTTGGACGTTATGTAGAACACATTGACATACAGTTTAGGTGTAGAAGTAACGTCCATACATGAAAACAGTTTTATTCCTCTATAATATTACTTCGGATCTGGTTTGTCTCATTTACTCGATCATCAAATCAAATGTAACACATCTTGCAAGTAATGAAACAATATTCTATCAGATACATTCGGAATGTAGATCTGTATGTACAGATGTTACGGGTTGACGTAACAAAAACACAAAAAGTCATTGTCCAAAATAACGTCTGTGATATTCAAGTGTTTCATGTACCTCAACGACATTCTCTCAATACACTGTCTGTACAGATACATTATGTGAAACATGAAGTGTTTTTTACCAATAAGATGGTGATTGTAAACTATAATACAATGCAAGAATGATAATATAGTATGTGGACGTTACGTTGGCAGTGCAGACTCAATGCATAGCGTTGTCCACGTGTAACGGGAAAACCAAAATAATCGTCCAAACGTAACGAGCATGCTCAATACAGACGATAACTATCGGGAGGCTCCCAGTATGCCGAGTGAAAACATCGAAAATCCAACACATTGTCATTTGTCATGTATAAGGAGGTTAATAAATCACCCCCAATACATGAATACAGTAGAAACACAATATGACAATCATTTTCGGTTTGTACTATGCCCGTTATGCGCTCAAGAACATGATGGACCGACACCAACTTACCTCATTTGCCGCCATGCTGATTTTCGTTGTGTACACCGGGGCCCACAATTGATGACGTAGTACACAACACTGCGTTCAGAGAGTATAACACGTTTATAAAATTACGTAGTTTTGTATTTAATGATAAATAACCGGACGTTATAGGTTGGACCGACACATTAAACTTTGTGAAAAAAAGTTAATAGTGGCGTTTCTGATCATCAGATCCAGGTGCAACGCATAAATATCGCGAAACCAGTGTTTCTTCTTGTAAAAGACCGCTCACATCACACACCATTATATGCATGGACGTATCGAGATTCCAATGTTTTAATGCAAAAAAATGGACCGACATAGTAACGTCCTAATGCACTTGTTTATCGGGACAGAAATACAAGAAAACAAAATGATTTAATCAAACTATTTGCGTATTTATATATACATACTTTATTGTTGTATTGTTTGTTTCTAATTGCCGTAATTATGAAGCAATATTTACTTTTTTATTACAGTTTGCATGATAGCACTCGAAAATGTCACAAATAACGTCCCCAAAATCGTCGTTTTTTAACAAATATTTAAAGTTTAAAAATTATTCCTAATAAACAGGACATTTTAGTTATCGTTTTCTATATCCTTGATATAAGTTTTGAAAACACAAATGTTATTTATTTATATTCCAAGTATAATTGCAATTTTACAAGCATTTTTATAAAAAAAAAAAAATATTACTCAATAGCTCAGAAGGACCCAAATGCTAAATTTTGATAATACACATCTTTAAACTTGTTAAAATTACTTTGCATATTTTGTGTATATACTCCCGTTTTAGACGTCTAACCTCAGTTTTGACCTAGCTGTTCAACAAATATTCTAGACCAATCAAATGTTGTATTTAATAAATAATGACGAGGAAATAAAGGAAATTAATCGTTTTTATTGGTTCATAGTTAAGTTGGCGATCGTACGAGAGGCACTAATAAGGTGAAGTTTCAAAATGAAATGTTCTGCATATACTAACCTTTAATTTTTTTCATTAAGAAATACATTTCATTGAAAACGTATGAAATATAATATTACAGAACAAAATATTAATTATATTTGAAACATAATAAGTTTTCAGTTATTTATCGTCAATTGAAACTTATACACCTCTTGGTAGCCTCGCGTAATCTCCAGACATGTGACGTATTCTCGACAAGCTACACTCGATTACCGATTCTATATATTTTAAAAAACAATGTTCCAACTGGTTCAAGATTATAATGCATTACCAATTCAAGGAGCTGTCGATTTATTAGATATACAACATCATTGCGCACATTTTATAATCTTTCTGATTGTTTTGATTATCAACAAAAGCTTTCTGATATTCAAGTCAAATAATATGCGCATTTCCATTTCTTAGTATTTTCTCAAATTGATCGCCGTTTATCTTGTTGTTATCTAACTTCTGCTGAACTGGAAGGAGAATGGGTGTTTGTTTCACGAGTTTCACGTGTATTGTTTTCTCTAGCCGACTTCCGTCGAGTTTATTTCGCTTTCACTTTACGTGCCAGTAGGGTTTTCGCATGATTGACATCCAGCTCGTGTATTGGAGATAACGTCAATCCCAAGTAATGAATGTATATTGTTTTATGGCGCATCGACAGCTAAGGTCATTTAATTATTCATGATCACTGGGTAAACAGACCAGTACTAGGCTAGAAAGTGTGCCTTGCCCAAGGGCACTCCACCATGACCGAATTGCCGCGACTGAGGATCGAACCAGGGACACCCTGCTTCGAAATCCCCGACGCTAACCACTCGACCACAGCGGATTCCTCAATCAATCCCAAGTAGATTCAGCGCTCAAGTTATACAGACATCACTTACCGAGAGCGGTATTTGTTTTACACGCGCCCTTGCCGTGTTCTCGTAATGTTGCCTATGTGGGTTTGTGTTTAGTTGTAACCATATTCCACCGACGATTTGTAACCATTTAATTTAGGTTTTATCAATGACGCTATGTCTTCATAAAGTTCCGTGTGCCTTAGCCACATATTACTCGACGGTGTTGTGTTCCCAAACATATCTCCCTGACGCAAACATACAAATGGGATGTTTTCACCGTTTTTTTTAAATGGGCGTGGTATTATTCGTGTCTTTAGAAGCCATTATATTTGTAAATAATGTGTTCTGTACCTTTACTATTGTAAAGGTTCTATGTATCTTTTAATCATACATTTGTAACACCTAAATGTCCGAATAAAATTGGAATTTGAACACGTTTAATAATAACATAAGCTGTATTGCTTGACCGTGAAAAATACCGCCATATGAATGGAATGTTAGACTTCTGTCATGTTATCATTTGTTTAGTATGCATAAGCCATCTTTACAGCTTGAATTCTTATGGTGAAAGTCACCAAAGAATTATCTTGATATCAAACAAGCAGATTCAGAGGAGAACTTTTTTGACATTTTCACCTCTTCTGGTGTCACTGCAACCAAAGGTTCTACATACAATGTTAATCATAAACGGTTCAATATATTGGAAAGTTTGGTTGAAAATGGTACAGCGGGTTCGTAGGAGATGTCGTTTGAAGCAAAACAGAGAGTGATCAGAATAGATCACATTGAGTCTACGACTACAGTGATCTAACATTTGAAGTAATCTTGAAAGTGATGGACATACCGTTTCTCAAGTCACACATTTTACTGATAACACATTTTTTTTACATAATAATATAATCACTTATTAGTTTAGACATACAGATAACAAACACAACAAGAAGACCAAGATGGCCCTTATTCGCTCACCGAAGTAAAAGTGTTATACCTTTCATTTTGTTGAAGAATGCATGAGTTTGTTTTTTTGACACTGCAATCCAATGAGTCAATAATCAGATAGAGTAATGAAGGTGAACAATAAGGGCTTTTCTGTTTAAGACAAGAAGATTTCTCCTTAATATATCTACGTAAAATATGTGACCTTGGAGGCATGATATGCACAATCTTGGTATAGGACCAGTAGACAATGCTTCAAACCAAATAACTAAGCTCTAGGCCAAGTTTGGCCTCGTAGGCGGACATTCTGGCACTTTTTAAGACTAGTGGAAATTGTCTTTTCTGTTTCAGACAAGGAGAGTTTCTATGTTTTTTAGTATACATCTCTTTATACCCCCAGGGTGGGGACAAACGTTGTCACCAGGGGCACAATCGTGGTAGAGGACCAGTAGCTAATGCTACATACCAGATAGCTAAACACTATGCCTTAAAGCTTTTGTCAAGAAGAGTTTTAAATTTCAAAGTTATGCATGGACTCAATTTCTTTGAACCATTTTGAAAGTACTACCCATTGATCATCCCTGTGAAGTTTCAACACATTTGGCCAATCAGTTTATGCGTAGATGTCATTTGAGGCACTCAACAATTGTTTACAGACACCGGGTAGAGAGTGTCATCACAATAGCTCAACAGTGAGCACTTTGTGTTCAGGTGAGCTGAAAATGAACATAAAACGGACGGAATAGAAATGTACAGAATAATCTATCAAATCAGGATCAATGTATTTTATTCCTTCATGTTCTAACTCAACCCTTTCCCGGGTACAACAAATCTGCAGTACACAACTTTGAAAAATATTGGCAAAAACATAGAAAATCTTTCATAAACGAGAGTTTGATGAATAACTAGTAGTTGAAAACATTGCGACAATTGGAGAAATTGCTCATCATGCAATTTCTTCTCAGTTTGCCACGTTTTCAAAAGTCGTCTGGTGCAGAGGCGTCAGAAAGTGTCTGTATATTTGAAAGGGTTAAATTAATAATCAACCCTTTTAAGGGCTTTGGATGACTTTTAACAACATCAACATATGTCGTAATACACATCTTTAAATCATGTAGTCTAATCTTGGTCAACACTGTTCACGATCCATGTACCGCTTTGTATCAAACAGAATTAAGAATTAAACAAAAAACAAAGGAGATGATACTAGTTGCAATATTTTAACGGATAAGGCGTAGGTAATACAGGTGGAGATTTACATAAAGGTTCCTCTAAACACTTCACACAAACAGAAATTAAGGTTCACAAATCTGTTTTCCGATTTTTTTTAATAAAGAATGTGACATTTGAAAAAATGTTTCTCATACTGCAAAGGATGTTTATGTAGTAAGGTTTGTACATAGCAATGTTTGCTCATGTTAACCTGAACAAAGGCAGAACAGTTTTTGTCAGACAAGTTGAAATTACAATTGATAAAATGCACAGTCACAAAATGATTATAAACTTAACATCCCTTTTTCAACAAGTAGATGCCCACAGGCAACATGTCAAGTCCGCTCCAAATGTTTTACCTTTGAGGTCTAGGCCTGGGACTTGTTCGCCACAGCATGGTGAACATGGGTGCCCAGTAACTTGGGAATCATATGATGCATGGAAATTAGCCCAATACTTTCAAGCGATGATTATTATTTTCACTTTAGCTGTAACAC
>JAUELF010026523.1:0-17530 GCA_031471495.1 Clinocardium nuttallii
CACGAGTCCGATACGCTACCATCTGAACTACACGGCAGGGCTCTCTCTCCCTTCGCTCTGTGGAATCGACGCGGGCTATCAATACATCAATACATGTACATATAGGCAGCCTCGCGAGAAAACCACAAGTGTGGACTCTGCGTCAATTGAATAATGATTCCTGAAACAGAAAACCCACAGGAAGCGAAAGGTGTCAATCCGGCTCGACACTTAATGTTGGTTTACTCTCGGGACGGCTCCGTTTCAGTTGCATCAGATACGAACTTGTTTATATCGGGTTAATTTGATTATTTCTATTAGTTTAACTCGTGCTAATTTCCGTGACATTTCAAAACGCAGGGGGTGAAGCATGTTTATTTGTAATGAACTCGATTTAGGAATGCGCTCGCCAGAGCCTAGTCTTATCGCACGAGCACCCAGGACCCCGTATTCCGTGAGCCACTTGGAAAAACAAACATCACGTGATCGCAAATAATCAGATTGCAGCCCGCAACTATCAATATCGGATATCTTTGGATCTTGTCCCTAATCAATTAGTGCATTTGGAACACACGTCAAGTACAAATAGAGGGTCATCAAGGTATCTGAATAAAACCAATCGCATTACAACTCTTGGACAGGAAACCAGAGGGTAACTATTCAATACATATTTAGAGGATGGTTTCCGCATAGTTTACGCTAGACATGTGTGGACTGTGAACGATTTGACAAGACTTACTAATCAGAGTATTCACTGTATGTTATTATATATATATAAAGTACATTCTTCCACGACGCGCCTCATTCGTTAGAAATGTACAGTGTACGCTGTTCCAATTATGGTCATTTTCTGCGGCCTATGCGCGAGATACAAATCGTTGGGCATGATTAGTTGAGGTTAAAACGGACATCTGTCCCTTTTACTGCATATACCTTCCTATTCACTTAGGGTACTCTTAGCAATTATCACGGATTACACATTTGTGACTTTGAATTAAATTATTACCTTTGTACTTTTCGGTGATTAATTAACCCTTACTAAAAGTCAAATACAAACGCATTGTTAAATCATCTAAGTTATCTGGTTTCAGATGTGTTGTATGTGGGAGAGGGCAACGGAAGCCTTCTTAATGATTACGGTGCCTACAATACGTTCGGATCTTAATTCGTGTACACACATGCTGATTTAAATTCACACTGCGTATATGCTTGTTAACCATTTCCCGCATATAGACGATTTCTGACGCCTATGCATTTCCCAGTCGACCTTTAAAAACATCGTGACAAAAGGAGAAATTCCTAACAACGGGCAATTACTCCTTTTGTCACAATGTTTTCAACTCTTTTCAATAATTACATTTTCAACTATAGATATAACATTTTGATAGTTTTGTCTTGATGTTCTCAAAGTCGTCTGCTGTATATTTGTTGTATGTGGGAAGGGGTTGAAATTGAAATTGCTAACCCTGAAGCAGTGCACATGATTTTTTATTTTAAGTTAGTGAAAGTAAATGATTAACATTGAAATATATGAGAATTGTTCAAATATATAAAACATGTGGACATTTGTTGTGCATATGGGACCATCTAAATATTCCTCAATTGAGACAGCAATCGCACCAACCATTTAACCTCGTTTAATTAACACATGTGTGGTCTGTATGCAAATTACTAGACCCCTTGGTTTGTAATAATTTTGTCACATATGTCACATTTATTGTGCCTATAATAAACATAATTAATGAATCACTACTAATAGAAACTAGTGTCTACCGATATGGAGCCATGGCCAAAATGTCGCCAAAGACTGACCACAACACTGACCACAAACATGACATAAACAAAATTGTCAAAATTTGATTGTATAATTCCTCCTTAAGCGATAATTATGCACAGAGCCATATAAAGCATTAAATATTTTTTGCACTTAAAGTTGGCTTTTAAATACGCGTTAAAGAAGCGTGGTGTCCCAAAGTATGTCGAGAAAACATTACAACAGCAAGTTCAATGTAAATACAAAATGTTTTTTTTAATAATTCTTATGTTTGTTTTTCTGTATCGAATGAACTGAAGGCATACAATAAATTGCTCATATGTGCTCATCATATTGCATTTGATGTGAAATGCATACTTATAAGCAAAGCCTACATTGGGCAAGGGCACTCAATAATCAAAGATCGTTGAGCTGATATGACATATGAGGCGTCCTAGGAGAATTCAACACTAAAGCATCCGCGTAATGTATCGACCCAGATCAGCCTGCTTATCCAAGCCGACACATTCCGTCTCAGGAGGATAGGTGTATAGGGTAATGATTCCTGTACAGTAAACCCAAAGTGTCTATCCGGGTAAGCCTGCGCGGCATGCTTAGGCCGATCAGGGTCGATACTTTACGCAGAGTCCACAATGTTGGTTTTCTAGCGGGACGGCTCATATTCAATATCTACTACTTTTAAAAACTCTTTATTTTCCTGCTACCGGTATTTCACGCATCAGCGGTGTACTGCATTTAATCAAACACTTCCTAATTTAAAGGGGCTTTTGACGCGTCTGTAGCAGGCGACTTTTTAAAATATTGCGTCAAAAGGAGACACTTCTAATGTTGAGCTATTTCTCCATTTGACACAATGTTTTTAAACTATTCAATACATATGTTTTCGTTTATAAGGATTTGAGCAGATGTTTATAGAAAGTCTTGCCTTGTCGATAGAGATTTCAAATTCATAGCTGCATATTTGTGATATGTGAGAAAGGGTAAGTCGATTAATTCCGAAACATCTGACCATCACATGATTGCCACTATTCGTTTCCCCAAATAACCCTTTACTGATAATAATAACCCGTTCCCATAACAACCTAAATCTCAGGTGATAATGTTGAATATGACGCGAGACCCTGGGTCTATGAGGGTGACAATTTTACACATACAGAGGCAGGTGTTTTTGGAAAACTTGAAAGGGGGGTTTAAATACCGTTACCCTGGCTTGTTTTATTAAGGCGACCGAATATTTAATGAGTGTTTTTCACAGACAAAAAGGGGTCCCTTTAATATCTATATATGTGTAACATATCACCAGTCTCTGTCCGTTGAATATATACAGGGATAACCTTCTATAATATTCGCAAGGTATTCTCAAAGTGCTCAATTTTCAATATACGAACGTATAGACGTAATTCGCCGTATCTATCCTATCGTTCACTGATTACGTTGTTCAAATATCCGATAGTGTCCCTCTTTTCTGAATGGCGGGGCTTATTTTATCAATAGATTATGAAAGTATCCATAATTGTACCTTCGACGCGTGCCGACTGCCTCTACTTCAAAGGGGATATCTATCAACCAATTTGACAACTGGGGCCCGGTGCGAAACACATAAGTGCTACACCTTGTCGTTCGTCGTTCCCTTTAACCCTAAATATTTGGTAAATGTGATTTTCTGGCACGTGCGCATATTTTAAATACATACTTTTGAAATTCATCAAATATTTTTAATTTTGAATACATATTTTGTTATGACAGAAGACAACGTCCGTGATACTAGAGAAGTTAAGATACGATTTATTTTGAAAACATCTATGTCTATAAATGGAAACATGCAATAACGGAAACTGTATTTTATTAATAAAGTTAAAAGCGTTGTGGCAAGGGACGAAATTGGTAACGATGACCATTTTCTTTTTCTTTTTTCAAAATGCTTTCTTAATTCGTCATTTGAAGATCCGTCTCCATATGAGTAAAATAGTATCGAAAAAAAGCAGAGGCGAAGGAAGGGTGTGTTCGAATTAGAGTTAATGGGTCATTTTGGTTATTTTGATAATGAGCTCAGGTGATTGAAAAACCCTCCCATGTATATTTATGGATTTTAATAGATATCTGAGCGCCATCTGTTGCCCCTAAATTGAGAAAGACCGCGGCAATTTTACCCTTTCCCACTGGCGACACATATACAACAGAAAAATGTCAACAACATTGAAACCTATAAATGAAATGAAAAATATTAAATCAAGTTGAAAGCATTCTCTTTTTGTCACAATGTTTTCATACGTCTTAGGGTGCACAGGCGTCAGAAAACGGATGTAGGTGGGTAAGAGGTTGTAACCCTTTCAGACTTCCGATGCATGTTTGTAGCAGGTGACGTTTTAAAACATTGTGACAAACGGATACATTTCTCTCCTTTTGGCACAACTATATTTAAAAAATATACTTTAATTTATAGGAATTATTCCATTATTTGACTTTATGATTTCGAAATAGCCTGATGCTGTTTGATGGATGTGGGAAAGGGGTTAAACAAGTTATGTAAAATGCTTTGATTATGCATTGCGCTGGTGAGGAATCCAAACTCACCTGTATCCGGAGAAGGGTTAAACATATTCATTTCGGGTTTGTTGCGACAGTTGTTGAGGTTTATTTTTTCACATTCTGAAACAGCCCTTTGAAGTGAACCCACGCCCGGGCTCGAATATCCTCTATATTTACCTGTATAGAACCCACAGCCCTTTCATTACCAAACACATGGGGACAGGACAAGGATAACGGTGTTTTTACAGTAACGTTTTCAAACCCCCTATTGTTTACCCATCGTCTGTGCTAAGAGGGTAAAATTCGGCTGTTTTCATGTCTGAAAAAGCCATCTGTCGCTTTTCATTCCTAATTTGGTAAAACCAAAATGTTTGCTTAGCACCCTTTGGTCCGATAAAACGATGTCCGTCTCACTTTGCCAACTATAGTGTTTAGGTTTTAGATAAGACTTTCTGGGTGATATCTTGGTTTACACAATGAGATTGGATTAAGAAACAGAACCGACACTACATACGTATTAAGAATCGAATGATGACATTTTTGTTTGCAACCGTGGTTGAAAAAACAACAAGTATATTAAGTGTTTACCCAATCCGCCAATCAGATGCATTTTGACGCACTCTACAGCAGACGACTTTTGAAAATATTGTTGCAAAATTTGTCATATGTGACTTTGTCATGGTAAAGTCTACACGTTTATCCCCTCTTACTGATATACCAAGAGTGTCATATGTGACTTTGTCATGGTAAAGTCTACACGTTTATCCCATCTTACTGATATACCAAGTGTGCCAATCCGACACTTTGACAACATTTGATGGACAAGATAATGGTAACATTCTGACAATATGGAGGATATGGTTATGTGAGGTACAGTGAACACGATAGGTGTATCACCATAGTGCCACCATTTCGCATTACCTCATCAAGAATGACTTTAAAATCATTTTTTAAAACAATTACTTTATCCGTTACCACACATACAGATGCTCAATAGAGCAGACGACTGTTGAAACCAGTCGGACATATGAGGCTATTTCTCATTTGAACCGGCTCGCGAGAAAACCAACAACTTGGCCTCTGCGTAAAGGCTTATCCGGTCAGACACTTTTCGCCACCTGTGGATTTTCTGTTTCAGGAATCATTAATCTTTACCTTTATCCCCCCCTGAGACGGAATGTGTTCCGATGTTATAATAAGCAGTACTGGTTACTTACCCAGGACACGCCGTAATACAACTGGTGTCAGGATGAATGGTACTTACCCAGGACACGCCGTACTTACCCAGGACACGCCGTCATACAACTGAAAACATGTTGAAAGAGGCGTCACCAAACAACGCAAACTAAAGTAGAAGAGTCTGACATATCGTATCATGTAATGGGTTGAGTGATTTGTTGTGCATTATTAATGAAGATAATGAGCAATTTAATACACTATTTCATTAAACATTCATTGTAAGACCGGGAAGCATGGCTGATAGGTAGCGTAAATTGTATAGCGTTATGAGGGCAGGACATGGTTTTGAACATTTTATATGTCCTTTATCCGATTGACATACCAACTACTTTAAACATGGTAGCAATTGCTGCCCTCCCTGGCGCTCAGGGTTGCGGGGTTAGTGTTACGGCTGGCTCACTCCAGACACAACGAGTCAATGTGTGTTTCCTGGCTTCCACCCATCATTCCACTAGACTTACTAACCTCTCGGTACTTTGAATCATGATGCTTTCTAAACACGACCTATACGTGTGGGTGACAGTGACTCAAGGGTGGAACGGGGGCCTTGTAACCGACGTGTATTTAGTGTGCTTCCCCTAGGAGCTACGTCAAACTTAGGGACCTCGCAGCACACTTGGTTCGTATTTTTAGTTGCGTATCCTAGGCAGCAGGTATAATGGGAGGGATTTATTTAAGTTTTAGAAACTTGTCTACAGAATAGATGAAAAATAATTCGGTTTAATCATAAACTTATTTATAAAGAAGTATATTAATTTGGTGAAACCTTCCGTTGACTGCACCGTATCACCGCGACATGGTTACTGAAGCGGGATAAACCTTCCTCTCGCTTCGTGTAGCTTTTCGGTACACTTTATTTTTAAAAACATAAACACTTGCTTAAAAAATAATAATAACAAACAAACAAACAAACACAACATTTGAAAACGCATCCATTTTTTTTTTAAATTTCACACACCATTATCGACAAGAGGCTTTCGCTTCTGATAATCAGTGAATAATTTATTGTACGCATTATTTAAGATCGTCTCATATAGAGGCGTTGAAAACACCCACTACATTTGAAAACGCATCCAAATTTGTATTCTTAAATTTATGTACACCATTATCGATGATACTGGAGGTTTTCGCATATTGAGTATCTGTGAATAATTAATTGTACTCATTATAAAAGATCGTCTAACGTAGAGAGGTTAAAACATGCGGTGTTCTGATCGCATCCGTTCTCTTTATATACATCTACCCCATTCTCACTTGCAGACGCGTTTTGACATACCTGCAGCAGACAACTTTTGAAATATCATCCAATAATGATACTGTGTCCATATGTTTACCGATATACTTTTCAAGGGCGACTGCTGTGTGATTGTCGTATGTGGGAAAGGCTAATGAATTACAAATTATGGAGATTTATAGAACATCGCTTTACTCTGACATGCAGCAAGATGTACATCTAATATCACTTCTGTCTATAGTTCGCTATTGCTTGATACACAGCGAATGCCAAAGTGTACGAACTGTTTAACCTTTTCCCAAATACATACGGATTTAGACGTATATTTAGCAAAAGACTATAGAACAAATTGTGGCCAAAGAAGAAATTAATCATGATGAGTATCAATCTCCTTTTGTCACAATGGGTGTCAACTTTTTGGCTATGATCATAACCTCATTTACTGTTTTTTCTTCATGTTTTTGCTTATATCGTTTTGCTACGGATTTATTGCAGGAAAACAGCTTAACTACATTGTATTTAGTTTACAAATTCACCTATTGCCCCTCCAATTCTTTTGAAAATATAAAGGGGATTAATGAATCTTATAATGTGGCAAAGATGATAAAGGTGGTTTATAATTCAGCCGTGTCTCGGGTCGTGGGGTCTCACTGTATCTACGCATATTGAAGATCCAGGTACAATCCATTCACTCTTCTATATAATTATATAAACCTTATTGCATCTTTTAACACAAAAAACTAGAAGAAGTCTCACAAGTAGTATGCATATATAACTTCAGAACTAGTTATTATAACTCGGGAAGGCACGGCCCTAAATCACACGTCACGGCGCATATGTTTTCATAGGTCGGTATTTCCGTCTATTTGTATAAGTCTGCGTACCTATTTACATCGGAGGTAATCCTATTTGACTTTCGTATGAGTCGCACTTCCGGTCTCTGACTTTGTACGTGCCGTGTCACATGACACAGTTCTACGTGACTTATCCGTTACGTCATATATTACTAAGGCATGCGCACCAAAGTTATGCAGCTACGAGCGTCCTTTTTGGCCAGAAACTGCATTTGATGTTCAGAGCTCTATATAATTAAGAGGCGTTTTGCATGTTTTAAAATCGACCATCTAACCCTATGATGTGAATACTCAAAAGAATCGTCTCAATGAGATGATTATTTAAGTACCCACACCATAGGGCTTGGTTGGGCTCTAAGGGAGGAACAGATCTGTATACTGATCAATATTTGGATGTTCAAGCTGTACTTTAACAGTAAAATACCCTGTATGTAAGAATATGCAAATGTACAATATAAGTCTAAATTGATTATAATGTAAAGTTACTTTTTGCGTGACGCGGCATAATGTTTATGTGTAGCATAGGATTTCTCTAATTAGTAATAATTACTGTTAATTACTCATGAGAAGATTACGGCTGATTCATTCATTAATCGATTAGCCGATATATCGATCCATGACCGTATCAGTTAGCTCATCTTGAATCTGTCATTTATACCAATTGATTTTAAGATTTTAATTGATTAACAGATAATCTTATTTCGACGGTATAAACCATTGATGAGAAATAAACTGTTTGTTACCAATACCTTGAATTAAGTTTAACCTGTATCTTTATATCATTTTCCGAATACATAGTTCATGACATATTTTTTAGTTTAAAGACGATATCATTGGACAAAATTATGGTAAAGGAAATCCATTTCTCTCTCTCACAGTATTTGTTAAATTCTGTATCAAACCTCCTCTTTGGGAGACAAGTATTCCTGTTACGTCACAAAATGTCTACAGATAGCATGTCAGTAAATGGTATGAAGTCATTCATACGATAAACATGTATTTCCAAAAAGCTCTAACTATATATCTATTTACCTATAACTACGTTCATTTCGGACAAATAATACTAGTTTCTTACTAACATACACATGCAATTGACTAATAAAGGGGAATTTCGATCCACCCACATATCATTGTTACGTCGCTTTGGTACCCGTCTTCGTAATGGAACCAGTAGTAGTGGTATTAGTGACATATTATCAAGGAAACGTCGTGATATAGCTGAAATATTTTTGAAAATGGCGAAAAACACATTTTAACCAAACAAACATGGTTCATGTTCTAATATCAGGACACAACTTCCATTTGTACTGGAATCTAATCCGGGAAAATACACGATATAACTGAAATAATGTTTAAAGGCACGTCTAGCACCAATAAAAACACAGTCATGGAGCCGTTTGTGTTTATAAACACATAGACGAGTACTAACTATTTTAGAAAAGGATTAGACTGCACATACATGTAGGCTAATCGTGATCTTGCGTGTTTGCAGGCTAAGGACAAAATGACTTTCTGCCGACTATGACCGTATGAAGGAAATGGATATGAAATCGGAAACAAGCCCTACAGAGATTGATGAAAAAGGGACAGGTGTTTTTGTAGAATATTTTACATGCTCCAGTTCCTCTTTAGAGTCCCTTAAAATTACTGTCATTTAAAAACCGATTGGACCCACCTCCAATAGGGGTCAGTCTTCGACCACTGACCGAGGGTCCCCGGCTAAAAAAGTCATTTCAGGTCAGTCTTTGAAAACTGGACAATATCTGTTAACCCTTGACAGCAAAGAATATGCGGTGACGCATGTTACACATTGTATTACCCGCCAATATTGACCTGATTGTGACATTTGCTTAATGGTTTTATACTGTTATTGACTTCCTGTGATTTTTGTTAATTTGTAATTTGTTTTATAAATGTTTTAAATTCGAAAGAAATGCAAGAACATCATATAAGTGTGCTTTTGTACACATAGGATCAGGTCAATACTGTTGAGTAATACAATCATGATTTAGGTAGGAAATACAGGTGGTCGCACAATATTTAATCCGATTCGGAACACATCGGCAGACATCTGTTAGATATGGGGTTACGAAATCGGCCTAGGAGTGCCGAATTACATAATCTTATATCTCGGCGATAATATTCGAAGCAGCCCGCATGGATTTTAAAAAATTCCGAATAGATTAAATATTATTACGTCACTCATGTTTATCCAGATGTTTAGTTTGAGGGACCGATTGACTATATTGAACACTGTTTCCCACATGTATACGTCACACATATTTATCAGATGTTTAGTTTGAGGGACCGATTGACGATATTGAACACTGTTTCCCACATGTATACGTCACACATATTTATTCCGATGTTTAGTTTGAGGGACCGATGGACTATATTGATCACTGTTTCCCACATGTATATGTCACACATATTTATCAGATGTTTAGTTTGAGGGACCGATTGACTATATTGAACACTGTTTCCCACATGTATACGTCACACATATTTATTCTGATGTTTAGTTTGAGGGACCGATGGACTATACTGAGCATCGTTCCCCATACGTCACACATGTTTATTCTGATGTTTAGTTTGAGGGACCGATGTACTATACTGAGCATCGTTCCCCATACGTCACACATGTTTATTCCGATGTTTAGTTTGAGGGACCGATTGACTTTATTGAACACCGTTTCCCACATGTATACGTCACACATGCTATTCCCGACTGTTACGGTGTTCCTGAGTTTACTGGAATTCGCAACTTGTTTTATATCGGTAAGTGTTTTAGATTCGAAGACAATACATGAACCCCATGACAATATGCTTCTTGACACAAAGGTCAGGTTCAGATCAATGTTGTTGAGTAATACAATCATGGTTAGAATAGGAAATACAGGTGGTCGCACAACATTTAATCCCATTCGGAACACATCGGCATACTATCTGTTAGATGAGGGGTTACGAAATCGGCCGAGGACTGCCGAATGATTTGATCTTATATCCCCGCGAAAACATTCGAAACAGCCCGCATGGATTTTAAATCATTCCGAATTGACTCGTTCCGGAACAACCATTATTATAACGTCACACATGTTTATCCCGATGTTAAGTTTGATTGACTATATTGAGCAACGTTTCCCACATGCAGCACTTCTACTGCAGACGTCTGTGAAAAGCATCCCACCAGAACTATGGAAACTCTCTATAAATGTTCATTATATTATTAAGACATAAGACAATGCTTTCAAAAGACGCCTGCTACAGAATCGTTTAAATGTGTCTGCATGTGGGAATCATTTTACTTCACTTTCAACAATTGTTTTACAATTAAAATGTTTATATCACATTAACATGCTTCTGCAGACATTTCCTTCATGATCGAACACATCATCGACTAGTGTTTGGAGTCACATGACGTTCAGTTGAAATGCATTTTCATCATTGGTCTTAAAGATACAGAGAACCTACCATTTGTTGAGGACCCTCGTTGTGATCGACCGAGATCTTTTGGTCCGGCAAAGACCGCAACACACTAAAGTAAAATATAATTGACGATTAACTTCACTACCTTATGTGGTATTTTAAGGGGCACCCGTTTTATAAAAAATATTTGGGGCAAAACAGTTCATATCTCGCGTTAAGGGATAGTACTATGATAGTGAAAACATATTTGAAAACCTTACGGTAAAACTAATAATTGCTCGTTCTGAGCAATGAAAAAAGAAAATTCTCCTTTTTCCTCAATGTTTTGAAAAGTCGTCACATTGCAGAAGTGTTAAAAGACACCTGCGTCAAAAGTAAAGGTCAAATCAAAGTCGTCACATTAAATTTGATATCAATTTTCTTTTCGTTCCCAAGATGTCTAAGTTTGAGTAGTGACTCGACATATGGTCAGGGCAGCGGATAAACTTTATTGAGTTGAACGAATAAATCACTGGATGTATTCATATTGTTAAAAAGCCTATTTATTCGTATAAATTCCTGAGCATGCATTAATGTCCCTAGATGAATGAAGTGAACGGTGGTTTATTTGGATACACACAGAGGGTCCAAAGGGATGGGTTCTAAAGAAGGCGCGGATAACGATAGGAACTGTCATTCGCACAGACCAATCTGAGTCTTGACCATTCGCACAACTCTATAAAATTACTACTAAATACGTTAGGCGACCATATAAAGCACTTGTGCGCGCTCGGTTAACCTCTTTCAGCGCCGAATTTTTAAGAATAGACTCTTCCATGTTTAAACTAGGACGGATCTATTTTTATGTTAAAGGGGTTTTGGAATATATTTATAACAAAATGACAAACGCTGATTTCTGGTAAGATGGCTCGTTACGAGCTGACTCACCTGAATCTATTTTGTTTGCAAAAATGCTCAGTTTTGTCATGGGCGCTGAAAGAGTTAAAACAATAAAGAAACTAGTTAGACATATGAGTTTTATAGGAGAATTTATTTTATTGTAGTTTACTATGATATGGATGCTCACGTCATACGGAAATCACCATTCGAGATATTACGTGAAGCGCATATCCAGATCAGCCTGCTTCTCCTGGATCTTCCATGTTCGCTATCTAGTCATGCAAGTTTCCTAGGAGCCTCTGAACAAAAGTCACATGACAGCATTTCAATGCCTCAGTATGCAATTTAATCGTAAATGTGATCTAGTTTGAACTCTCCAATGGTCTGTTTTCACGTGTCGTGGTTGATATGTAAATGATCCTTCTTTCTTGTGGTAATTCTTAATGTCGCTGACCGTTGGTGCCCGCATAAAATACAGATTTACAATCTCAGAAAATTAAAAACATAAACGAAAGCTTTAATCAGATAAGTTAATAGTTTCATAGTTCGGAAGGGTAATTTGAAGAAGAAAAAATGGTATAGTGGCGAAGCGATGAAATATGTAGCAAGCTTTATGTTCAAAAGTAGAGACATGTCTTTAAATAAATAATTAGAAAACCCCGAGCTATGTCATTTCAAAACGGGTCATTGTCGTGTTCGGGCAAGCGGGTTACAAATCAATATCCCCAGCGTTTGATAAAACCCTTATTTCCACATTATTAATAAGTAAACTTTTCTTGAAATATCTTTAATACAGAAAAGGAAATATCTTGCTTCAACGACACGTATTCGCATTTTAATCCAGACTCGAGAGTTTATGTGCTGTGTATTTATGACGTACCATAACTCATACATCATTGGGTGTTTATAAGTACTGCCAATGCAGTATGACCACCATCCTTGTATGTGCATATGCATGTGTGTATTTATATGTTAATATGTGTATGTAAATATGTGAGCTTATATGTAAATATGTGTATTTATATGTAAATATGTGTATTTATATGTAAATATGTGTTTTACATGTTAATATATGTATATGTATGTGAACATGTGTGTGTATGTGTATGTGTTATATGTGTTTGTATTGGTTTTCTGACACATCACCCGTGTAGGATATCACGAGGGTTATTTGTATTTTAACGCATCACAAAGAACATCAAACATTTGTTATTATGTTGGTGAAACCAAGCATTACCAACACATATTCATCAATATGTATTTTCTGGTATATATGTATTTTGGTATATATGTATTTTGGTATGTATTTTGGTATATATGTATTTTGGTATATATGTATTTTGGTATATATATTTTCTGGTATATATGTTTTCTGGTATATATGTATTTTGGTATATATGTATTTTGGTATATATGTATTTTGGTATATATGTATTTTGGTATATATCCGTATATGTGTGACAAGTGTACGGTACGCTGAAGGATGTATTACAATATGTTGTAAATGTTGTTATGGGTCGATGGCTTTAAATCAATAAACTATTTGCTTTTGTAAATTATTAAATATTAAGGTTTGAAGTCAATGTCGAGCATCGGTAGCTCAGTCGGTAGCGACGCGGGCTGTCAATCCAGGGGTTGTGAGTTCCAGCTGGGCCAACATGACAAAAGTCAAAGTAAAAAGCGTCATTCGTCACCGTGGCAATGAAGAGGTTTATAAGTATATGTGGAAAAGCAGCCAGTTGCTTGGAAATTCTGTGATATGGAGTATTGGTACAAGATAGCTAGGAAACAAACGAGTAAGTGAACTGGCCGCCGTGATATGACTGAATACATGTTGAAAACGGCCAAATCAATCAATTGATCGAAGTTAATGCTTCAACCGACCATTGAATGTCAAGGTAATAACTCTCACCAGCACAGGGTTCCCAAAGGAACGAACATGAAACAGAATTTCTAATTATGATTAATTACCATGCAATGGTTATATAATTTATGAATGACATGGACTAAGACGTTTCTCGTGAATCATTGAAAAAATGCATACGCAGTGACTAATCGAGGTAATAATTAAAACACTTAATATTTCTGGAATGGATTTAAAATCTGCACGTATGACAATTAAAGCAGAAAATTAATATGAGTTAAGAAAACGCCAACTCGATGATATCTTTTAAGCTCGTAAAGTAAATGTCACGCGTACAACATCGTTAAATGAGATTCTTTCGTCCCCATGGAAACTTCCAGTGATGGGTTCCGTCGCACCGAAATGGTTCTAAACGTGGTTGCGAGCAATGATGACCCCCGGGGAAAATGTGGGTATCAAGTCCAAAAAGAGGCACCACTGACCGCTAAAACGTACAGTTTGTTTGTTCTTATCAAATTCTAGACGTTAATTGATACAGACTTACACATAAGATCAATTCATGGTAGAACGCTACGGAAATGGGACTTTTATTTCAAGGGTCATTTATACACGCACATTGTATTAAAGGGCTCGTATTATCTGAAGAGCGACATTAAAATCCCCTATTCAGGGATTCGGTTCACGCGGCCGACCAAAGAAAAAAGAGGAGAGCATGCATCTGTAAAAATCAAGATTAATTTAAGTGAAATATGGCCATTTCCATCTCCTGGGATACGAAAAGATTAGTTTTCTCCCCACGTGACATGATTCCGTGTCAATGCAATGCTTTCTAATGCGTCTCAAAGATGATGATTACATAAAGCGCCACCTGGCCATTCTCTCAAAATGCTGTCGTTATCTAAATGGATATAAATAAGAACCTAAAAGAGTTTATTAAATCAAAGGACTTTTTTTCAATTAACTTTGAGAACTTTATGGTCTCAATCGGATATAAAGTCCCGAATTTTTACGACAAATGATGTTAAGTCTGACATTGTAAAGTACAAAGACTCAAGTAAAACAGATTGGTCAAGGTCGTTTGTATCTTACGTATTTTAACCCGTTCAAACATTGAGACATTTGGTGACGCCTCTGCATCAGAGGACGTTTGAAGGAGAACTTGATCAAAACAAGTAAGTTCTCTTTTTGCCATAATGTTCCCCCTTTATTCAGTAGTAACACCTTCAGTTATATCCATCTATCATTTTCGCCTAGTTGTTACATCTAAAGAATTAGTGAGTTGGATTAAACAAAAATGTGGAAGCATTCTTGGAAAATGAGAACTTGCTGCCTTTCAATGAAATTTCTTCTTTTCCTACACATGTGATCGGTTGCAAACAGAGAGGCGTCGAAGTTCGTCCTAATCATTTTTTTTAAAAACTTATTTTTTCTGTGATAGACTCACTTTGAAGCCTTTGCAGCAGACGACTTTTGCCAGTATTGGTATTGTTCGTACTGACTTATTTCTCTCTTTGTCATAATATCTTCAAACTCTTTTATATGATAACATGTTCTTTTACAGATATTTGTTTCATTATTTCAGGTGGGGGCTAGGTTGATGAGTTAAATCGCCTGTTATTAATTAACACAAAGTTCCTTGTCGTCGGTTGTCCACATTTTAGAGCGGAAATTACAAAAAAACATTACTTTTCTCTGAATGGCCGAGGAAATGATACCTGTTTGATTTTGGCCACTGAAGACAATTATTATCTATCACTCTTGTTGCATGTGCGTTTGAATACAATTATCCAAACCGCAAAATAAACAGAATATACACTAAACAGACAAGAGGGTATTGTTTAACCTGGTCCACATACAATAAATCTGCATCAGACGTCTTTGGTGAAAACATGAAAAAAAACATGAAAAATGTATCTCTGTAAATAAGTTACGAGCTCGAAAGCCGTCTGCTAAAAATGCACCAAGATGTCTCTGCAAGTGGGAGAGAGTTTAATATAAGATTTTGTCAAATTAACAGACGTTCAAGTAAAATGAATAATTCCGAAAATATGATAAGCACATTAATAATAAAACAAATAAGAAAAATAATTAACTCGAAACATACTTCAAAAGGAATGCCATGAAATAAAGACTTATCATAATGTAGAATTAATGCTCACGGCACAAATTACCTCTCTAATAACCTTTCAGTTAAAACCTATTTCAATTTCAGTTCATGCTTATAAAACTTTTTGGTGTTGACATGATTTTCAAGTTCCACATGTGTTTTTAATTCTCTGTAGAGCACGGGCGGTAATTTTGCACGCGCCACAGCGAGTCGGAAATGGGAAAAGCAACTCCCGAACTGATAAGATCTAACAAGTAAACTTTTCCCTTGAACTTATGCAGTTCTTCTTGCTCATATCGTTAAAGAAATACTTGTATTGGTTGTATAAAGAGAAACTGGTTCGACACAGTGTTCTTACTTGTTATTTAAACAGATATTATCCCCCCCCTCCCCTCTCCCTATTTTCTCTTTATTTTCTTTTTGCACGCACCTTAAGTCATACATTACCGAAAAGTCTGACGAAAGTCACACGTGTAAGAGTAAGAGATGCTTTCTCTTATACACCACACCTTTCTCTTATACACCACACCTTTCTGTTCCTCTGATTCGTTAACATACTAAGAACGCCATTGAACGTGAAAGTAGTTTTTCTTACTTCTTTTGTAGGATTGTAGTGAAACATTTGATAATGTTCTCACTGCATACTAAACAAAAGAGAATCGTTGGCTGATTTCCCCGGGTAGCTACCAAACATCCATTTCAAGTGTAAATCACGGCAAGGATATATATAAAACGTCACCTCCGAAGACAGGCATGGAGAAAAACATAAATCAGCCCAGCCACGAAAAGGTTGGCATTGTAACTACTTACATTATTAAACCTTTCAAGCATAAAGACGCCCTTTGACACATCAGCAGTAAAATGACTTTTGGAATTATTGTTGCAAACAGGGGAAATTTCTCATGATAAGCAATTTCTCCTTTTGCTACAATGTTTTCAACTCAATATTGAAAGTTTCATTTATAGAGAGTTTTCATGTGTTTACTTAGTTGCGTTTTAGTCTTCTACTGGTGAATACGGTAAATGTCTAATAAAGTCCAGAACTTTTAGAACATATCCGGTTGTGTAGGTAAGTTGTTGACGTAAAGGAAATTGTCATTGGCAACTGGCTGCAGCAATGGCTCTGGTCTGAACGCTGTCCGATCCAAACTACAACTATACAGGATTTATCATGACGGCTGATTTGGAGCTGCATGGAGAACATTACATAATGAGCCCATGCAAGGGAAAATGAACCAGTTGACTTTTAATAACAACATATTTACAGTGTGCATTATAATAAGACTGTTCAGAGTCATACCAAAGACTTTACACATGGTAGTCATGGCTGCCCTTCTTGACGCTTAGGGCTGTGGATTAGCATAACGACTGAATCGCTGGTGTGAGGATAAATGGACCAGTAGTACTGGCCGGTGTGAGGATAAATGGACCAATAGTACTGGCTGGTAAATGGACCAGTAGTACTGGTAACTTACACTGGTGTGAGGATAAATGGACCAGTAGTACTGGTAACTTACACTGGTGTGAGATAAATGGACCAGTAGTACTGGTAACTTACACTGGTGTGAGATAAATGGACCAGTAGTACTGGTAACTTACACTGGTGTGAGATAAATGGACCAGTAGTACTGGTAACTTACACTGG
>JAUELF010026634.1:0-17526 GCA_031471495.1 Clinocardium nuttallii
TGCCGCGACTGGGGATCGAACCAGGGACACACTGTTTCGAAATCCCCGACGCTAACCACTCGACCACAGCGGATTCCCAAATTGATTGAAACAAAGAAACATATTCATTCCTTTTGGAAGCCATCTCGTAATTTCATTCTAAATAGTTATAGCTGCATGACTGTATGTGTGTAGTGGTAGAGCGATCGCACGGGAGCGGAAGTAAAGGGTTTGATCCCCCGTCTGGTTCATACCAAATACTTTAAAATGGTAGAAATGGATTTCCCTTCTTGGCGCTAATGAGTGCGGGGTTTAGGTAGCGCTTCGACTGGTTCGTTGGTGTCAGAATAAATGAACCTGTAGTAAATAACCCAAGATACGTCGAGGTATAACTGAGAACATGTTAAAAGCGGCTAGAAACACCATATACACAAACACAACAATGAAACAAATCGTTACTTTTTAAATTTTCAAAATACCAAACGAAAGAATAACTGACATCAATAACTGGACGTATATGGGGGACAGAGTATGTCGAGATGAAAAGTTGCTGAGTAAGAGAGAGCTAAATACTTTTCGTTGTATGACGAGTGGTGGGCTACAAGATATGTCGGTTGACACTTTAATCCTTGACTTGACTTTATGACACCCACGCCTTGATTAGACAAAAGAGCAAAATATGAACCCTCTCAATGCACGAGCGCTCTTCATTATAACGAGATGGCATAGCACCAAGGAGTATATGTAATTGTTTCGTTCGTTACACTTTTTTTCAAATCATTCTAGTAGCTTTTTAAACAACAAGGCAACATGCTGTGCTACTAATTATAATTTTCATTTTTTTTGCGTTTTTGACACATCTACAGCAGATGTCTCTTAAACATATTGTGACAAAAGGATTAATTGCTCGTTATGATTTCCCACATTGTTTTCAGCTCGATTCAACAATGCTATTTCACCTTTACATC
Organism: Clinocardium nuttallii; assembly: GCA_031471495.1. Classification (NCBI taxonomy): domain Eukaryota; kingdom Metazoa; phylum Mollusca; class Bivalvia; order Cardiida; family Cardiidae; genus Clinocardium; species Clinocardium nuttallii. Next base: position 948 of record JAUELF010026634.1, read on the forward strand.
ATATTCCATAGTTTTGCCTTAGTATATTCAAATCCGTCTCCTGCAGATTTGTTGTATAAATAGGAATGCTTTATTTTAACGTTCCGTGGTTCAGATAAGTAGTATAGTTATAGTCTAAAAAATATCTTTCCTTTTACCCAATCAAACCCTATGATGAGGGTACTCAAACGAATCGTTCTTTTAAGTACCCACAACATAGGGTTATTAGAAAAAGGACTTTAAAACATGCGAAGCGTTCTTTATCTAGAGTTCTAAACGTTAATCGTCGATACCACCGTCTGTCCTAACTCCGCATCATTTACCCAGGTATGCAGGGGGATAGGTTGATGAAGTGAAATCAAAAGTGAACCAGATTATCACTTTGGTAAATTATTGTTTGATAGGTATGTCATTCGGATATTGTAGAAGATGTAAACATTTTAACCTTTAGTTAACGACCCTACCCTTTCAGCATAGCTACTCGTGAACTATAACACTGTCCCTGTTCATGGAGATAATTTGTTTGAAAAGTGTTTTACGCCGTTTTTAACTGTATTTCAGTTATATTACTGCGTTTCCTATGTCAATAAAGTAACAGTGTTATGTATCCTGGTATTGGTATACAGTCGTTATGTATCCTGGTATCGGTATACAGTCGTTATGTATCCTGGTATCGGTATACAGTCGTTATGCAATCTATGTAACTATATGCGCCAAGGAGGGAAGTCATTACTTCCTTCTGTTAAGTGTTTGGTATGACCTGAACATAATTCGAACATCGGTCTCTCGCTCACATGGCGGACCTCTCTAACTACTACACCACGGAACGAACACTGAGGGCGGATACTTTATCTCTATGTAATACCAACAGAAACAAGTATCCTTCATATAACATGTAGGCGGATAGTGATGGTTATATCTAGACTCTGTGTCTGCATAGGATATCCCCAGTGTTAACAAATCCCCTATGTAATTTGCTTCTATGGTGTTCTGCGACGCATTCAACAACTCGCCTAGTATATCACGGCGTTAATAGGGGCTTGGCCATTTTATCTAAGACCACCGAGTCCATCGAAATACTTATCACACATTCCCCAGCGCCAAGGAGGACTTGGCATTACTACTCCTTTTTTAATATATTTGATGCGTACCGGTCGGGGATCGAACCCCGTACCCAAAACGGCGGACGATTTACCACCGAGTCGGTCCAAAATGTTAAAACAAATCTCGCCAGACTCTACTCTTAAAATGTTGACAAACAGCCATTTGTAAGTATATCGCCATTTGGCTTACGTAACGCGGAGTAGAAGATCATAAATGAATCCCCCTTTTTGGATGACTAGACTTCAATATGTTTTATGTAAATTGCTGGGATAGACTTAAAGGTAATTTATGCAAATATAGATAGTTCTAGATGAATCTTTGCCAATATTTGTGCACGCTTCGTTTCACACGGGGTGCGTTAATTTTCGAATATTTTCCACATATATTTACATATGTAGTTTATACGTAAATAGCTATTATGTTAAATTTCAACTTATCACGCCTACTGCTCGTGAGTCACTGTTGGTTTTTTACTTTTCGTTTCAAAAGTGAAACTGTTATCCTTTGTAGAATTAAGCCATGTTACTCGAATCATGAAAATTATGAACATTTACTATCAAATTGCATTTCCTGCATCAAATCCGCGCTTCATACACCTTCAGGATGCTCGTAATTAAATGATGACTAGGGAAGAGTTATTGGATAGAGTTGAACACATTGTGCAAAATTGAGAAATATCTCCATTTGCCACATTATTGTCAAATGTCGTCTGCTGCATATGCGTCTACACGACGGAAATGTTTACCGCTAAGACAATAAGATAGTTTGGGGGAATCAAGAGGTAAAGTTTAACTTTTAGACAAAAAGAGAGTTGGGGGAATTAAGAGGTAAAGTTTAACATATTGTCACTTGAATGATTGATTTCGTGCATGGTATTTCATTCAAAAGTGGGTCCTAAATTACCATCCAGAGCTTAATGTTTCAGTTTGGAAGCGTGAAAATACTTGTTTTATCAATAAGTGGAACTTCACGCACTCCAGAAATACTTAAGTATGCTCGTAACATTTATTATAACTTTCGCTGAGTACGTGTTTTCACTCGTTAGAAACCTGGAAGTAGTCTATCCTTTTTAAATCTGATAAAACTGATAAACTTTATAATGGCATTTAACAAACTTATATATGTTTTTGTTTGTGTGTATGTTGTTTTACACCGCTTTGAACAGTATTTCAGTTATATCACAGCGCTTCTTTGGTAAATAATTGATGGTACCGGTATCATTTATCCTAACACCAGTGCATCAGTCGCTATACTCTCCCCGCAATCAAGAAGCCACTTATACCATTTCTAAAATATTTGTTGATCGTGTAAAATTAGAAAGGCATTTCAGTTTAATCGGTTAAGTACCACTACTGAAGGTAAACATATGACATAGGAATGTCTTGATTTTTTTATATCACACAGTACATCATATTTAAAACTTAAAATGAATAAAGACAAGAACTCATATTCTAGATTAGACTCTCTTGGTATAATGTTGTCTTTTATTGCAAACAGCATATACATGTAGAAAATACGACACTACACCTACTTAGACACTTGATTTTAAACACTGGCTAAATACATGTTGGATTCCCAAACACATTTCAAAATTTTGAAAATGATGTAATACTAATAGGGTTTATACAGTCCTTCGCTACCAAATAGGTTTCTTTTCTTCAAAACCTTTTGGAATTTGTCCGTCAAAGAGTTCATGACCCAGATATAGCCCATATACGAGCATGTTATAGTTACACATAAATGGTCCAGGCAATGTTTGACTTTCTGTTTCGAGGTTGATGAATTACCAAATCACAATCAAAGTACCATTAGACCATTGTTACAACAAAAGCGAATAGCTCGCACCGTGCATTGTACAGCCAGGCACAATTCACCAACATTCTTTTGGTAATGCTTACCTTCTATTTTAAGTGATATTGGCTGTAATTACAACTGCTTTACTATCACAAATCAAATGGACAGGTGATTCTTCATTGACCACACTGACCATTGGTCAACAGCGACACTGTAGAAGTTCATTTGATGGGAGACCCGTCAAGTAAATATGGGTTTTATTTTGTTCTAGTCCATCGTGTTTTCGCTTTCACATAAACATTCATCCTTAGAAATGACTACAATTAATACTTTTAGTCAGCAGACCTGATCAGGTATTTATAAAACGTGAAGACATTGACAAACCTATGTGACCAAAGCGGCTACCTTGAGCTGTCACACGTCGGAGTCACACTTTAGGCCCGTTTCATATCCATGACCACGCGGCGAAGCTTTGTCACCTGTTTAACCTTCTCCCACCAGCGGACCCATTTTACCCATCAGAAGACTTCGGAAACATTGTAGCAAAATTGACCACGATGAACGCTCCTTTGGCCATAACATTTTAAACTCTTTATATTAAAGTATATTTTTATTTGTGTAAATGATATATATAGTTCCATATATTTTTATTTGTGTAAATGATATATATATAGTTCCATATATTTGTATTTGTGTAAATGATATATATAGTTCTATATATTTTTATTTGTGTAAATGATATATATAGTTCCATATATTTACAGAGCTGTTTCGAAGTCCTCTGCTGCAAATTGTGTTGTAGGCGTGAAAGGGATAAACTGATCGTGGGATGACGAGTTGATAATTGGTTCATTAAGATCTCGTGATGAGATCAAATCTCGGCGCTCGCGAGATCTTATCAGAGTGGTCACTTGTCAGGTCCTATTTAGGTCCAATTGCCCAGGGAAAGCCGGCATATCTCTTACAAGTCACCCCGAAGGCGATTGCAAAACACTGATAAGGTATGGGGTATCAATATCTAGTATTACTGTTGAAGGATGTCACTCTTGGCAAGCTGCATTAACCCTTTCCCATAAAAACCAAATATGCAGCAGACGACTTTGAACATATCTGGACAAGCAATACTATAGTAAAAATATATGAAGCATCAAAAAGAGTTGAACAGATTGTGTCAAAAAACGAGAAATTTCTTTTGCCGAATTATAGTCAAAACTCCTCTGCTGCAACTGCGTCAAAAGTCGTCACTAAATGGAAAAATGTTATTATGTGAGCAGGATCTGTCGATAAGAGGTCTTGATGAACCTGCGCATGCGCACACTATCTCAAACGAATCTACTTTTTCCACTTGCATGTAGTATAGAACCAGCTGTAAGTTATGACAAAACGCTGATTTGATCCCGTAACGGAGACGCAGTAAGATTCCCATATCGCCACACGTGGCTCCTTATATTTCACAATTTAAAAAGCTTGCTTGGTTTGTAAGATGTTTTACGCAGCTTTCAATATGTTCTCAGATATATCACGACGTTGCCTGTGTAAGTTACTTGTACTACTAGTTCATTTATCCAGACACTGCGAGTCAGTCTTTATTCTAACCCAACAACAACCCAGAGCGCCAAGATGGGAAGCCATTTATGTCATTTTCAAAGTCATTCGAATATGACCCGACAGGGGATCGAATCCGCGATCTCCGGCCCCGGGCGGAGGATCTACCGCTACATCACCGAGGTTTGTCAAATAGTCCTGTTGCATCCCTAAATGCACTCACAGAATGCTATGATGATATAGGCGTATCTATTTCGCTTGTCCTCGGCTTTTAACAAATAATTTTCCATGTACGTGATTTTTGATATGTTACTCTAACGACTGATGCACTCTTTGCATGATAAAGTTACCGATATTACTGGTAATAAACCCTAGAAACGCATTGATTTAACCAAATTTGTTTTGAAAGATGCCTAAAACAGTAATCTTAACCAACAAAAGATGTTTCATCCAAAATAGTTTTCTGGACAGAAATGACAGATGCCTACGACAACGACCGTAATAACGTATAGTAAATTGAACAATAAATGCTGTCAGGCAATCAATCCGCTATGGCGCCCGCCAAAGTGCTATTTTACGACATCAAAATTAGCAAATAACTTGCTAGTCTACATATAAATTTATTCTTAATGATGCGTGATTGCGCAATAATACGTGCGCGTCGTCAATTTAAAACGGCTCTGTCGATTATTTCCGCATTGTCGTCATTTAAATGAATATGTATTTAACATCAGAAGGGAATACACATCTAGCTCGTGAACCTGAAACATCCTGCATGTGTATATAGCACTCTTACGGATAGTACACGCTATACTGAGGCAACTTTGTGAATACAGTCTCGTCAGGACCTCCACTGTTTGATAACTTCTACATCTGCATCTCTTTTTGTTTTTCGGTGTCATCGTCACGTGATGAATTGACAAAACACAGTTTAAGAACAGTTACGACCGTCTTGATAAACGACCGGTTTCACTATAAGAGGAGTTAAGCCGATATATATACACATATATATACCTCGAAAATAATTGGCATGCTCTGCATCAATGCATGTGTCGTAAGTACTGATTTGAATTGTATAATTTAGCTGTTAAAAAAGTAGATCCACCGGGCGCTTTACAGTAGCTGGATATATTTTACTGACACTATTCCCAACCGATAGTTAACGCTGATTTCAACAGTATTCAGCTATATTACTGCTTCCGAGGTAAATAACGAGTATTGCTACACATGGTGAGATTATCTCGCTTTCAAAAGTCGTAATGCTATCCCGAGACGACGAGGGGAATACGTTTCTACTACTTTATCTAAAGTATTTGGTTCTCTGAAACGTTGAACCCCCCTTTGTAAACTGTACAGTCTGTATACTGTTTCACGAACTAGTGTTATAATATGGGACATGGTGACACTTTTTACTGTTTGTTATAACGAAACAATCTTTCAGAGACCTTAATATAATGCAAATAATTTGCCTAATTCAAAATAAACGTATTCGCGTAAATCCATTAACCCTTCGCCGTCCTACAAGGTTCTATATCAGTGTCCGTCTCTTTTGATATTCCTTTGATTGGCTATGGACTCTTCCAAATGCAATATTGAAACATTCTGGTCTAAGTGCTTTACATAATGAAATATATATATAAACGATTTAAGTGTTTACATTATATGATCCACGCCACACGAAAACCAGACTTGGTGACATTACGAAATGCGATCATTCAGATCTGACTGTACGTTTTTAGTCTGTATCAAGTAAAAGATTGATTATAATTCTGATCACGTATGCAGACGGCGATAACAATTACGACATTAGTGATAGGTCGCTTTGTGGTTAATTATTTGTCTTCAATCTCTGTTTTAAAATGACAACATTTAACGCTTCTGTAGCAGACGACTATGTGATACAGGCAGCGATCAAAATAACGACATTACCGATATGCCGCTTTGTGGCGAATTGTTTATTCTCACACTTTGTTTAAAACGACACGTGACCCTTTCTCTGATACCGACGACATTTGACGTCTCAGGAACAGAGGCCTTTGACAGGAACTTCTCAAGAAACTTTTGTCTCTGTATTCAAAATACACTTTCAAGATCTTCACACATAATATTAGCCGTCCCGCGAGAAAACCAACAATATGGACACTGCGTCATGTATTGACCCGAATCAGCTTTCAATTCAATTTTCATCTCCTGTGGATTTTTCTGTTTCAGGAATCATTACTCAATACCTCTATGCCCCTGAGACGGAATGTGTCGGCCCGGATATGTCGGCGCAGGCTGATCTGGGTCGATACATTCCGCATAGTCCATAATGTTGGTTTTCTTATGGAACGGCTCGTATCATTTCTTCCATTATATTGTCATTTCAAAACAGACATGGGGATAAGGTACAAGATGACTTTTGTGAACAATAGAAACAGATCTAGGTTGCGCATTCTAGAACTACATTGTTTACTTACTACTTACATAAGATTGTTAAAATAGTTTCATAGTTTTGGGACATAATGTCCATCTTGTTTCACATGTTACTAATTATTTCAATAGTTTTGATGTAAATCTGAATCTATAAAGACCATTGGCATAACAGTCCATAATGCTTATTTTCTCGTGGAACGGTTCAAATAAAGTTTATACTTGTGGGGGAGTGGGGAAACCTTGGGGTATTATAAATGTTTAATCAAAGTTATGAGAGTACTGACACTTTCTTGGCATGAGTCACTAGTATCAATATAAACAGACATTGTCACAACATACTGTACGAATTTTAAAACAACATAACATTTACCACATATAGACTCCTTTCGACTCACCTTTAAAATATTGACAAAGGGGAGAAATTCTCACAATGTGGCACTTTCTCCTTTTGCAATGATGTTTCAAAATGTCAATCCTATGTAAGTACATACACATGTCTCTGTGCAAGTGAGAAAGAGTAAAAACACAGACATGTTGATATCATTTCGCCCTGACGTAGCTCAAATATACAGTGTTTGCTTAGTTCGATTTTCTTCTTTATTGTCAATATTTGATGAAAATGTTAGAAACCGATAAAATACTGAATTGCGTCTTTGTACCTCTACCCCTTGCCGAGAGGTCAAACTTGGTCAAGCCTGGTCAGTGATTGCAGGGATGACGTGATTGGTCTGTTTAAATAACATATTCAATAGGATGAAAATCCCCTAGTTCGAAACCCAGATTGTAGACGTAATGACGGTGGACCGATCCTATTTTACCCTCGCCGTTTGGCGAGCACTAAGTAGACATATTGATTTATACTATTTTCCTGATGTATCTGTAACGGAAATAGTGTGGGAAATGACAAATAAATAATTTTATCATATCTATTTAAATGCGTGTATAAAACTTGTCCGTGTGAAAGGAACTGTCGCTTGATGAATACATAACAAGGTCAGTTTACTGTACATATACCTGGTTAACCCTTCCCCATATACAGATGCTTTCTGACGCCTCTGCAGCAGACGAATTTTGAAATCATTGTGGCAAAAGGATATGATGATCGGGTGTCTGTGTGTGTGTGTGTGTGTGGGGGGGGGGGGGGGGATACAATATACATGGATGGAGTATGAGAAGTTTCCTCTTCCCACAAATCCTAAAAAAACACATCGCACGCTTCATTTGCGACTAAAGGCCGCTGTATTAAGAATAAATGAAAAAAGGAATTTTCTCGATTCATTTTTGTACTAATATCTTTTATATATGTCGTATTTTTTTCATTTTTTTCTATTCAAATCCTTACATTTCATGGTTGAGAACGTTCGTAGAATACTAACATAAATATGACAGAGAACCAACCCTTCGCGTTCCTCAAACAGTCTTCATTATTAAAACACATACGAACATAAAGTGATACCGCTAACATTTAACAACATTAGTTGATACCATTTTCAACGATTTTAAGTTACTTGGTAGCATAACGACAGTTACGACAGTTTCGCGTAAACGAACTAATACCGATACGCTTGATTATACTATGCAGTATGGATGTTTTTTCTAATCATATATAGCCAATGCTAGAGGAGGGGATAAAACAACACAAACACCTAAAAAAACATCGAAATATATGTCAAGTAGAAGTAAATTGTCAATTCCTATGCGACCAGACGAATCCAAGTTGTGAATAGTTTGGACAACCATTTTCTTTCAAGCAAAGCAGATTTTGTTTATAAAATGAACCGCGCTACAATAAACCCCAAATTCAGCCTTTTTATGGCAATTGTTTTCCTGCGCATCTATGCAATCTAAATCACTATCACAATACATACAAGAACGTTATTGAAACCATCTTTGATTCAATGACAAACTGTTTAGGCTCAGATCAAACTCTACTGATTGGCATACACTTGTCACACATTACATGTTTCATTCGTTTTGACAGAGCGCGGCTTAAATGTACACGTGTTTCATTTTTCTCTACAAGAATAAAGAAATAAAACATTCGTTGTGGGTTAAGGGAAATACGAGTAAAATAAGATCACCATCGCATGTAATTATATGTAAACCACAGTCTTATTACGTACATATATGAATAGGGCTAAAACCGTCAACATTTTGAAGTTTTTCCGTCGAGAATTGACCGATTTTACTCAATTTCAAGCTGATTTCTGAAAGCAGGAGTTTAACTTTAGGCGTTTTCGTAAACTTTCCGTTATAATATTTCACATTATTGCCAACAAAACTGATTTTTGAAATGAGAACGACAATTTAGGTAGGTATTAGATATCATGTGTTTGGTATATAAGGCGCGGATATCATGTATCCTCTACTATACAAAAGGCGAAAGAGAGGATCGGCGCACACCTCTACGGTGACACTTCCCTTTAACCCTTACTCCCATACAACAATCCTGCTGCAGACGACTTTTTAAACTATTTTGATTTGAAAATTATAATAAAGAGCATCTCTATGAATTATAAAACAGAATTGGAAAGAATGTGGCATAAATAAAAATAGCCCATTTATATTAACCATGTCTCGTTTTGTCATACTCTTTTCAAAAGCCGTCAACTGTAAATGATTATAGAAAAGGGTGAATTAAAATCGTTTATTTCTTGTTACCTAATAAACTTCTCATTATGAGCATAACCTACATTTCACTTACTTTTTCCTCTTCTTTTTAAGATAATTTTGTTTCAAAATGGTTCGTTTCATTAAAAAAAAAGGTAATTTTGGGACGCAACAAGTTTCGAAGCACGGTTAACCTTATTTAATACTTTGAAATCATAAAACTGTCTGTACCAAATGGAAGTATTATTTTGTTACAGAGAAATAACTGAAAACATTGCGAGAAAAGAAGATAGTTTCTAGCAATCCTCCATTTATTTTTCTCACAACGGTTTCAAAAGTAGTACGAACTTATAAGGGAAAGAGTATAACGTATTTTAAGTCGCAGAGATTTCAAATCGAGCACGCTCTGTTGCTCCCTGTCAAAAAATAAGTTTTGGTATATAGGAGATTTACCCTTTACTCCATTTAATAACGCTAATAAGGTTTTTTTCAAAATCAAACTGGTATGAAAAATATGATTATATGTATGATAAATATTTAATATGCTTCCCCGTGAATATTTGACACAGAGTGGAAGGGGCGTGTTCAATGATGATTGTAATGTAGTTAGAATTAACCTATGGACTATCGACGAAGACGCAGCTGCATTTCGGCGGTGCTGGTAAGTAACAGGGCGACACTAACCTTATAAACATCGTCAGACGAAAAGGGGTCTTGTGGTGTCCCCGTATAAGTATCACTTATCCCCCCCCCACACACACATGCAGCTAAATAGTTTTAACATTCCTCAGCATCAATTGCGCGAACAGTGTCTGCGAGTGGGACATGGGTATACCCTCATTTTAAATGTATTCTATACTTTAAAGACGAGCTATTGAGAAAGCAATACAAGAAAAGTAGTCACCGTCGAAGTTGATCAGAAACTTCTAATCCATTAAGACAGGCCAGTATTTATTCGTGCACATCTGATAAACTACCAACTTAATGGGAAGCGACAGTTCGAAAGTAAAAAGTAAAGTAAAGACGTTTTTAATAAGGAAGATGTAGGCCAATGTTTAGGTTATAAACTTTGTACAGGCTTACAAAAAGCAAAAACGATCTTATCTTATTGCATTGGTATCTCCTTTACGTTATCGTATCTAACCGTTTAATCTGTTCCCTCATATTGACCAGTTCTTTTACTTTTGCTGATTCTGACAAGACTATGTAGAGGCTCAATCATGACTGAGTTTTCAAAATTCGTATATTTGATGTAGAACCTCTTTTTAATTGTAGAATCCCATATACGCACACAACACGAAAGGCATTGGTAGTTATATATATATATACGCACACAACACGAAAGGCATTGGTAGTTAGATATATACGGTGGTTTATCTGAATGGTTTCCAAAGTCATCTGCAGTAAAGGTGTCAAGTATCGTCTACAGCAGGAATAGGTTTAAGTCAGATTAAGAAATAAGAGTTGATAACATTCACTTAATTTAGTCAACCAATCCTTTAGTTTTAGAATTAACGTATAAAGGAATGTAATGTAAGCTTTTTTATACGTTGATACCTGTGGATACCTGTATACTTGCATGAATTGCGGTCAAGCGCCTTAAAAGCATATTTACGTAATTAAATGCATTTTTGGGGGGATTGTTTCTTACGCTGCTAGCTATTGTTATATTCTTTCTTTCTTTCGGAAGGAATACGATATACCAAGGTAAATGCACACGCAACACACCAACAATATACCTTAACCAATTTGCAGCCAGTGGACATCCAAATCGTGCTACCCCGGTATCCATTTAGTCAGACAAGTTTCCTACTGTATCAGGGGAAAGTGTTAACCCTTTCCCACATACAACACATATGCAGCAGAATACAATACAATCATCTAGACAAACTTTGGTAAAGCTGTAGTGTTGAAAACATTATGGTAAAAGGAGATAATGCGTCAAAAATGTGTCTGTAATTTCGAAAAGGTTAATTCTTTCCCACAAACAGATCTGTCGCCTCTGCTGCAGATCGTTTTTGAACACACAGTGACACAAGAACAAATTCCTAATAATTATCCATTGCTCTTTTTGCCAATATGTATTAAATGGGAAAGGGTTGAACGATTAGAAAGACGGTTTTCTCATAACCTGGTCCAATACGGTTTATCTCAATGTAACGTTAAGGGGGAATTGGGTGGTGAGGCTAATAATTAAATTATTCCATATCGTTTGTTTGAACTTTTACTTAAATTGTACAAATAAAATCGTTATTGCTCGACCATTAAGCACCTAGAAGTGATTGCATAATCATATTTGATAACCGTCTGGCATTTATAACCTAGTAAGATAGTTGAGAGAGATGGTGACTTGGGACCATAAAAACAACGAACGCGGGGGAACAGAAGAAATTTTTTCGAACGACAGAGAAGTAAAAGACAATAGTGCATTGGTAGTTTGTCAGCCACTCATACGGAAGGTCCCGGATGTCAGCCACACTCGTACGAATGGTCGTGGATTCGAAATCCATCAAGCAAGAGCGTGTCGTGTCTATGGGATAGTTTGATACAAGCGGTGAGGATACTGTTGAGGTTGATTGATTGATTGATTGGTGGTTTACACCTGGTCTATTTATCCTGACACCAATACAACCCCCACCCCCAAAAAAACCCAACAACAACTGAGCGCCAAGAAGGGCAGCCACTACTTCAATATGTTTGTAAGACACGGCCGAGGATCGAACTCACGACCTCCTACAAGTACACTACAGAGGCGGTGGGTACTCTTAATGTATGAAGGAAACAGACGTCGAAAGTAATCTAAAGCAATCACACATACAGGAGAAACCTGGTTGATTTAACTTCAATAACACACTATATCCTGAGTATTGCCAACATGCAGCATGTTACAGGTAATTGAACGTTGATAGACAGAACGTGTTGGTTACTTTTGACCAATGTGTGTATTAGCTTAGGGTGTTCCAACAGCAGGAAATTGTTTTAACATATGTCGATTTATATGGTGATTTTACGCCGCTTACAACATTATTTTAGTATACATTACATGTACCGTGTTTACTGGTCCATGTATCCCAATACCAGCGAGTCAATCGCAATGCTTACCCAACAACATGGAGCCGGAGGAGGCATGTATGTGTCAAAATGTGCCTACACATAGAAATTGGTTATAAAAGGGACAGATGGTCACCATTCAGGCGAATTGAAAATCCCTTTCTTAGCAAATTAGTCAAAAATAATACTAATGTGGATGTAACCTCCCATTATATAACAATTAACCGGCGTTGTTCAAAGTCAGCTGAATGCCTAATGTATGTTTTCTTGTGTATTTACTAAAAAGGACAACACACATAAAATATAAAATGCATTCCCTAATTGATGTTTGCTGTCCTTGTTTTATCGACCGTCATGTCACATTAAAAACGCCCCTTTCTCTCTTACAGCATCCGCGCCTCGTCATCATATACACACTCTCCTGATACAGACGACCTGTTGACGCCTCTGTAACATTCGACCTTTTGAAACATCGTGAACAATAAGACATTATTACATATCATATGTGGAAGTACCCGATATTGGCACAATGTTTAATAGGTAACTTGAAGACCCTCAGATGCATATGACAAGGCGAATAAAGACTTTGTATTGCATAAAGCAGACACTTGTTTGACAGGTAACATGTCCTTTGTGACAGGTTAGATAGGTGGTCAAACGGCTTGACCACTGACCGCATAACTTTAACACTAGACTGTCCACTTTTATGATGGTCTCATTAAATAAGATCGCCATTTTTACGTTATTTTTATACCATACCTTTCTATTTTGGGAGTTTGTTAGACTTCCACAGACGTTTCTTAGAAATAATACCAATAACAATTACATGTTGATGTGTTATCGTCGGATGTCTGGGACAAGTGGTTAAAACCGTGTTTTACGCTTACTCCATATACACATACAGACTCCATATACACATACAGACTCCATATACACATACAGACTCCATATACACATACAGACGGTTCCTGACTCATCTGTAGCAGGCAGACGACTTTCGAAAACACTTTGTGACAAAAGGAATAATTGTTCAAAACGTGTTCTTTTGCCACACTGTTTTCAACTACTACTGTATTATTACGGAAACGACTTGTCTATTTTCTATGTTTGAACAATACATAGTATACATGAACAAGTATCACCCTACGATCAAATCACGATCAAAACTACACACTTTGTTGAAACAAAATATCAGGTCTCGCAAAATAACTTCACAGGTTTTTGTTCTTGGTGATAATTATGCAATTGATTGTGCTAGTAGCGATGCCATATAAAGGTATGAGCATTACATGGGGAGACAAAATCGATCGACCTTCATTCCTCAACACAGTCCTTTATAATGTACATAATTCATGTTCAAATAGCCTTATTCTGCATCCCAAACCCTATGTTATAGGTACTTGAACGAATTATCCTACGAATCTTTTGAGTATCCATATTCGTTGGCTAACGAGAGACCCATTATATATTAAGGAATAAATAATGTTTCCACCATTTCTGTCGCATACTCAAATACTTTATAAAACGGGAATATCCAATGATTGAAGAAGTTTATTTCATCTCCGAAACCTGTGTCGTGGGTACTCGTAATAATCTTCCGGATTACGATATGTGTAATAACATCATAGGGTGTGTTGCAATTTTTGAGAAAATTGTCTATGATAAGTGAGATTTTCTATTTTAAATAGGCACTTCTAAGAGGGTATCTGTACACTAGCAGTAACACGGCGGCTAATAGGATTGAAAGATCAATTATGTCAAAAAGAATCTCATAGTTTTGCTAATGACTAAAGGAATGATTTATTAATTGATTGCTTGGTGTTGAACCCCGCTTTCAACAATTTTTTAGTTATATCTTGGCGTTTTATGTGTAAGTTACCAGTACTACTGGTCCATTTATCCTGACACCAGCAAGTCAGCCCACAACCCTTAGGGACAAGGAGGGCAGCCATTTAGAATATTTTCAAATTCTGACATATGACACGGTCGAGGATAGATCTGCGACCTCCCGCGTCCGATGCGGACGATGTTCAACTACACCTTTTCACAATATTTCGACATTGCTTATGAAAGTTGATTTACAAAACTGACGTTTATAAAAAATACAATATCGTGGAAACGATGACATTTGAATTCGTTGTGAAGTTTTACGTACATGTACATGTAGTTACGTAGTTGTCATATTCAATCCATTTGAGCGAGGGGACTGGAATCATTCTTATTGCAAAAGAGGTTGGCATTTAAATGGTTGCTAATCACTTATATTTATGTTAGATAAAAATGAATGCAATATATCAAGTTATTAACCATTTCCAGCACTCGCAGACGCGCATTTCGTCGCGTTTGTGGCATACGACGTTGAAAACATTGCGGCGAAATGAGCAAATCCTTATCAAACCACATTACTTTCAAAATAAATTTATAATAACAATTCTATTTAAAAAGAGTTTTCATAATTTTGCAAATATGTTTTCAAAGTCATCGGCTGCAGAAGTGTTTTATGTGAGGAACGGGTTAAACGTGTGACTATATTGATAATCTAGAATAGTTCGTCCGTTCGTCCCTAGAACGGGTTAAACGTGTGCCTATATTGATAATCTAGAATAGTTCGTCCGTTCGTCCCTAGACGCGTAAAGATTTATACACTGCTGAGTTTTAATATAGTCTAAGTCAATATAAGGTAAAAGACGTATACACAGCATTATTTGTTCATTACTATGCGATAGATTAAATACTTTGATAAAATAGTGTTTCGTTTAAACCTCTGAGGGTTTTACTCTATATTTCACCGTTTAACAGCCCCAGAAGAATGCTATTTTGGATTAAATACTATTAAATAGTGTCGAATATGCTTCATAGACGCTACTTTTTGCACGACATTTACAATGTGGTAATCTAATAGATATTCCGAACATTTATACACCCAATGCAATATCATTTCAGGCTGATTTAAGCAATGTTAATTTTTAACAATGTATTAGAGTATAATATTCTTATAATAATGTATAAAATAAAATTTCATAAATTCTTACCTTTCGCTACTTTTTCGGTAATTTCCTTGTTATCAATGATATAATCCAATCCTAGCGTCGTATCCATAACTGTACGAACACACTCAACACACGACACTTGTAAAATACAATTTAAAAAATCGGCCGCCGGCCTATTACACAGTTGAACCAGGCTTTCAAACAATAATCCGAGCCCATCTTGATTCAGAAATTGTAAAATCCATTCGGGGCTGGTTTTAGCCTTGTCCAACTTTTTCTTTAGCGTAGTATACGTTTGTACCGAAGGGGTACGCAACAAATCGATAACTCTATCTGGCTGTATGGTACGACCTGTTTCATTGGTCGGTGTACTCGAGCCGAACCATCCAATCGACGAGCGTCTTACAACTGTTCCCCAATACCTTAAACCTCTACGCGGGATTTTTACACCTGGAGTGTCACTAAACACCTCTCGATTGAGGTCTAACTCACTGTCGGAGACACTTTCCAACTCTTCCATGATGCCTCTTTCTGCTATTGAGTCTTCTCGGGTTCGTGTCATTTATGCAGTCTGAAAGGAGATAATTAATGATCAATTAACCATTTACCTAATATGAGTTGGGCTTTGGGAACAGTGCAGATCTTGTTATAAGCCTGTTTATCAATACAGTCTGATAAAGATTCACACTATTCACATATTTTTTACATAAGGTGTGTTAGAACATTTTGTCAACTTGTAAATATTCTAATAAACCGATGTAGATGCTGATGTTAAGGCTGATGTCAGGATAAATGAACCAGTAGTACTGATAACTTACCCAGGACACGCCGTGATATAACTAAACTATTGTTTAACGATTATTATCAAGGAGAGAAACGGTTGCTATTTTTTTTAATTATTTGTTATGATCTAACATTAGATTGATTGTTTGGTGTTTAACGCCACTTTTGAACATTTTTTCAGTTATATCACGGCGTGCCTGGGAAAGTTACCAGTAATACTGGTCTATTTATCCTGACACCAGCCAGTCAGTTATATCATGGCGTGCCTGGGATAGTTACCAGTAATACTGGTCTATTTATCCTGAAAC
>JAUELF010026744.1:0-17525 GCA_031471495.1 Clinocardium nuttallii
GTCACTATGTTTTCAAAAAGCCGTCTGCTGCAGAGGCGTCAGAAAGCGTCTATATGAGGGAAAGGGTTAAAAACATTAAGGCCAAAGTAATAAATTTCATTATGAGCCATTTCTCCTTTTGTCACAATGTTTTTAATACACATCTGCTGGAGGTGTTTCAAATGCATCTTCACCACCTTTCTGATGATGCAGCAAGCAAAGTTATGAAATTTTAATTCCTTGAAGGAACATTCTTTTGAAGTTTGGCTGCAATTGACCCTGTGATAAGAGAAATGCTGTTTATAGAAATTGTTGACCACAATGGACAGCGACTGACATGGAGTATTCACAGCAGCTCACCTCAAACGCTTAGTACTTTAGTTGAGCTATAAACAGTGAGATGAGAGATTAAACTTACCCAGGGGATGTGAGATCAATAACAACAAGATCATTTTGGAGTAACACAACTATTGCATAAGGATCTTGATAATCTGAAAGGAAAGGAAAACTCGTGTTAGTTTAAACCTTTAACACATTACTTTCTAATTTTGGAAAGCATTTGTAGAGAATAATAGAAAAACTTAATAAACCAACAGTAGTTCAAGGTTTAAGACGAAGAACAAAACAAAGTGAGAAAAATATAAATTGATTATTATGGTACTTCAAGCAAATGTTTATCCCTTCCCACCTACAGATGCATTTTCAGGCAGCAATTTCTCAATTATCCACAATGTTTTAAACTCTATTCAATAAGTATGTCTTTGCCATCAACGTTCTCAAAGGTCATCATTCTGCGATAGAAGGTTTTCTGACATTGTCAACTGTTATTTTGCGTTTTTTCTTCATGGCCATCTGCTTTGATAACATAAGAGAAAGAAAGTTGTTTCATCTTAAATATGGGGAGTGTAATTATGATACAGTTGTCCCTGCAGGGGCATTCACTAAATAATCTGTATAAAGAACGTTTAACTTTTACCATATACAAGATGCATATTAAAGTATTTATTTTTTGTTTGTTTTTTCAACAATGTTTAAGTTATAATTTATATCTTTGCATTTCTAGGTAAGTTACCAGTTCTCCTGACATAATGCTAACTATACAATCCTGCATTTCTAGGTAAGTTACCAGTTCTCCTGACATAATGCTAACTATACAATCCTGAGCACCATGGAGAGCCATTATTACAATTTCAAATTCTTCATTTTGATGAATCTACAGCATATGCTTTTTTAAAACATTGCAGAGAAAGGAAAAACTGCTCATACTGAGCTATTTCTCCCTTTGCCACACGTTTTCAAATCTATCTGATAACAAAATGTCTTCATATTTAGAGATTTTCCTCAAAACATTTTCAAAGTCATCTTCTGTAGATATACTGCATGGGGGAAAGGATTGATTAACATACAAAGAGTGAAGGTTCTGATAGAACTATGCATCTGCAGTCATCTGAGTTGTCATTGTTGGATGATGTTTAACCCTTTCCAACATACAGATGATTTCTGATGCCTCTGTAGCAGACAACCTTTGAAAACATTGCAGTTATCCAGAGTGATAAATATAAGCTGATGTAAAAATAAATATAAAGTTTAAACTAAATTGCTCCTAACGTTTCATTCTCTATTCTGAAACTAAACATTTTTTGAAAGGAATCTGCAGTAGCAATATTGAAAATATCTGGAGGGTAATGTGGAAAATTTTCCGAAAGAAAATAAGTTTTCAAAAATTGCCTGCTGCAGATGTGCCAAATGATGCCTGCAAGTAGGAAATTGTAAATTGCATTTATCAACAAAAAGCATAATGTAAATTGGTTGTTGGCCATTCTCTGTTAAATTCTTTGATTGTTGTTTGCAACCAACCTGATTACACTGAAGAGAGATTTCAGGCTTTCTTGATCTTTGCTGGTCATAAAATCAAGAAGTTTTTTTTGTGTGTGTGTGACATGGTAATATGTATGATTACCTTAACCCTTTCCCATATACAATAAATTTGCAGAAGACAACTTTGAAATTATCAATGATAGTATGCTTATTGCAATGAGCTGAAATTATTGTGGCAAAAGGAGAAATTGCTCATTATGAGTAATTTCTCCTATTGTCAGAATGATTTCATAAGTTGTCTGCTGCAGAGGCATCGGAAAGCATCTATAAGAGGTAAGGGGTTACCTCATAAAGACGCTTTCTGATGACTCTGCAGCAGACGGCACAATGTTTCCCACTTTTAGTCATAGGTTATCCATTCAATTATAGAGATTTTCTATCTTTTGACAAAATATGTTTGAAGTCTGCTGCAGAATTGTTGTATGAGGGAACGGGTTGATATTACCATTTTTCCATGGGGTTTCACAGAGAACAACAAAATCAACCACATTGTGTTCCATCTCGAGGACCGTCGTCGTCTTTCCCGTCATCACTGTGATACAAGGGGTCCGTCCTGCTCTGTCATATGACATCCCACCGGAAAATATCACCAAGGGATCACTGAAATATATAAAAATATAGAGGTTTTATATAAGTGACATGGAAGAACAGGAAAGGTCCAGTTTGTTGGCAACTCTGGCTAAGACGTAAAGATAGAACTAAGTATAAACTATAATAACCAACATAGATGGGGAAATTAAATAAGGATCTTTCAACAAAAGCACAAGATGGCTTGTTGGATGTTTAATACTTTCCAACATACAGGTGTTTTCTGACGCCTCGACAGCAGACATATTTTGAAAACATAATGGCAAAAGGAGACATTTCTCATGATAAGCAATTTCTCCTTCTGCCAAAATGTTGTAAACTCTATTCTATAATTGTACTTTCGTTTTTTAGAGATTTTCTACATTTCTGCCTTGATATTTTAAAATTCACCTGATGAAAATTTGTTGTATAAGGGAAAGGGGGGATGTTAAAGGTACAAAAATCAAAAAAGTAATAATTCATATAAAATGCATGTCAATAGTAATAGTCCTTGCACTTGATAGATTATGATGAGGGACAGGACGAGTGTTCCAAGTTGTACAGCCATAGCACTAACAGTGCATGAGAACAGCAGACATGCAATATGTTAAAATGATCTTAGAAATGGGCACAAAAATATATAGTGCATAAGTGGAGCAAATGTTGGAAGTCTCAAAGCCATAGATTAAAAGTTAACCCTCAAATAGACGCTTTCTGACGCCTCTGCAGCAGACAGCTTTTTGAAAACATAGTGTCAAAAGAAGAAATTGCGCAAAACGTGCAATTTCACCTTCTGACACCTTCTGACACAATGTTTTCCTCTTTTTGTCATGGGTTATCCATTCAATTATAGACATTTTCTATCTTTTGACAAAATATGTTCAAAATCGTCTGCTGAAAAATTGTCTTATGAGGGAAAGGGTTAATAATCCTTGACCAGGTATGCAAATCAGCAGCAGACAAGGTATAATGAGACTAGCACTTTCAAAGCAAAAGGACCTCATTTCAGTTGACAGCCAGTTACCATGTTCGTCATCCATTCCCACATACAACAAATCTGAAGCAGACATCTTTTAAAACACATAGACAGAAATTGGGAAAATGTCTCGAAATGAAAGTGTAGTTATCCATCCAATAGAGTTGAAAACATTGTGCCAAATGGATAAATTGTCCTATTTTAAAAATGTTTTCAAAAGTCATCTGCGGCAGATGTGTCCAAATGTGCCTACAAGTGGGAAAGGGTTAATCTTACAATATGGCTTAAACACTTTTAGTAGAGGGATACAAAAGACATTTTTAAAGCAGATCAGTTTTTAAAGTTTTACAATTTTACCCCATTTCTTATGCTGCCGCAACCAGTTATGAACTGAATTTAATACTTTAAAAACAATTTTGAAAGAGGACCACACAGGGAAATCATTGACACCTCCGAATGATGCATGATCGATGAATTGGACATAGGGTGATGATCACAATAGCTCATCCCCTGGGTTTTCTAAAAACATGTGAATCACATTGGAACATTTCCCATAAAAGCTAGTCCCTAGCTAGCAAGTATTCAGTGACAATTCTATCTATCACCCATATGTCAGATCCTACAAACAAGCATTTCATAAAATGATGTCATGGGAAATTATGGAAAAACATATTTTATTTTGTAAACAGAAATGTCCTTGTACTATTGAGTTTGGAAGTAATCATAATGCACTGTGGCCGAGAGGTTGAAGATTTAGGAGTCCCAGTTTGATCCCCCACGGTTGTTGTTGTAGTGTTCACTCTAGAGAGTCTGCAAGATTTGTTCTAGAAGTTAACAATTTTACAGAGGACCGGTGGACCACAGGAACATTCCTTTGAAGATTGGTTGATATCAGGCCATTGTTTGAGATGCCGTTTGAAGTTTATTTTACCCCTTTTCTGATGCTGCACCTGCACCTCTTAACCATTTCCCAAATAAGACAAATCTGCAGCAGACAACTTTAACCCTTTCCCTCATACGAAAATAGGTGCATAGGCGAGCTAAAAATTCATGGCTGCTGCAGATGTGTGTCACGGACAGGCCGAGTTATCACAATCATGATGGTCAGTTTTCAAATGGAGTGGCTCGTATATAAGGAAACAATAAAAACACAATTCATTGTCTGATGTAGTTTGACTGTATCTTAAGTCTATTAAAAAGCATGAAAATCAGCCTTACAATAATCAAACAAGCTACAGCAGACATGGCATTTGCATAAACCCCATTAAAATGCAACCAAAGCCTTGAAATACGACAGCCCTACTATTGAATTTCTCTTACTGTTCACTTGATATGATATTGCTTAGAATCAACTACTTTCACCCTTCCCCACATGCAGACACTTTTGCCGGCACAGGATGACTTTTGTTAACATTGTAGAAAAAGGAACATGACAGCCATGGTTTTTATTTTATCTATCAACAAGGCTTGAAGGAATCATATATAGGGTCAAACAAGGAATATTTCTATAAAACATTTTGAAAATCTGTCCCAAACTTCTAAAATTGTTTTTCAGAATGTCAAGTCTGTATAAATGTATCAAAGTTATAATCACAAAGATGAATAAAAAAAATTACATCAGAAAAGTTAGAAAAAAATCCCTTTTTCTAGAGCTTTTTTTGCAGATATCAGGTAACACAAGTCTTTTATAATTACATTCAATTTTAGCCCACATAGTTACACTCAAGTCTTCACTTTTTCCCTTTTACCCTTTCCCACCAGACGCATTTTGACACAATAGCAGCAGACAACTTTTGAAAACATTGTGGCCATAGGTGAAATTGCTCATGATGAGCAATTTCTGCTTAGCCACAATGCTTTCAACATTATTTAACAATTAATTAATTTAAGCTATTTTTTATGGAGATTTTTCAGGTTTTTGTGACTATGTTTTCAAAGCCGGCTGCTGCCGAGATATCAAAAGGTGTCTTAAGAAATAAAGTCTAACTGACGCAATCTGACATATCTGCTGCAGACGACTATTAACATTGTGACAACATCTCCATTTGCCATAATGTTTTTAACTTAATTCAATAATTGTTCTTTCATCAAGTGTTTCCATAATTTTGACTACATGTAGATGTTTTCTAAGTTGTCTGCTGCAGATTTGTTGAAAGTTGTAAAGGGTTAAACCAAGGCATAGCTCAAATGTAAATCTGTCTCCCATACATATCAATTGACAGTTTTCTGTCTTGTTAGTTATATATACAGCTGTTGCACAATTGGTTCTTCTATTATATGGTCTAAAATTGCATATTATGTAACAGAATGATACCTGCTGAACATTCTAATCATTCTTCTTACCTTCATTCCCCTGTGGTTTAACACTTCCCCACATATACACACTTCCTGATCCCTTTAAACTCTGTTCGATAATTATATTTTCTTTTATAGGGATTTTCCACATTTGTGCAAAGTTGTTATCATGCTGAGTGTTGTCTGCTGCAGATTAGTTGTATGTGGGTTTAGCTTTAATAATTTATTAATCCATTCCTGCTCCCTGATGCATTTTGATCCATCAGCTTTGTATGCTTTAAAAACATCTAAGAAAAATATTGTTATATCTGTAAAAGAGTACAGTCAAATTAATTGTGACACTTTGGTTATCCGAGAAAAAAGATGTTTTTTGACCAATCAACATTTGCTTGAAGGAATCTCATAGTGAGTCAAGAAAGGTACATTTCTACATAATTATGTAACAAGAAGGCCATCTGTAATGCACACCTCAGTAATGAAATATGACTTGTCATGCCAACCACAATAACTTCTTTCTTTTTACCAATCAACATGGCTTGAAGTAATCTTGAAGAGGGTCACACAAGTCATTCTAGAAAATTATTTTGAAATTGGCCAAATACTTTTACTATAGCCATTTAAGGCTTTACAGCCCCGCCCCCCAGTTTGAAGCAAAAATACCCAAAGAACATTTCTACAATTGCTTTATGAAATCAGCCATATTTTTCAACAAACCAACATGGCTTTAAGTAATCTGATAAAGAGTCAATTCACAAAGAATTAAGATTCCTACAAAATTGTTCAGAAATAGACACTTAGTTCTTTCAGAGATAAAGATTTTTTATTAAAATTTTGACTAAAACCATATAATTAGGCACAACAGCCCCGCCACCCGGGGGGCTACGTTTTTCTACCAATATCAGACACAATCTTTTGGAGAAGAAGACCTTTACAGAGTTCACTAGAGCAATATAATACAACATGGCTAGAAGGAATCTGATAGAGGGTCACCCAAGGAACATTTCTACAAAATAATTTGAAAATCAGCGAACTGGTTTGGAGGAGAAAATTTTGTTTTTGTTTTATTGCCATGGAAAGAAAAATTCTGCATGGATCAAAACAATTTGAACAAGAGATGTTTGTCAAACATAATTATGCCCCCCTGAGAACCATGTTGTCAAAAATATTTGGACCATTTTTGACCCGATGAGCTGAAAATCAATAAGGGTCATCTACTGGCCACCCCCAGCCTAAATGTTAAGTTTGAGGGCCATGGGTGCAGAAAATGTTGAGTTATCACTCGCATAAGCTTTTTACATATAAGGTCACTGTGACCTTGACCTTTGACCTCAAAATAAACTGGGGTCATCTACTGGTCACCTCCAGCCTCCATGTCAAGTTTGAGGACCATAGGTCCAGGTATTGTTTAGTTATCACTTGGACAAGCTTGGTCATTGTGACCTTGACCTTTCACCTGATGACCTCACAATGGGGGTCATGTACTGCTCACTCCCAGCAACCATGTGAAGTTTAAGGGCCATGGGTGCATGCAATGTCGTTATAACTTGGACATTATTTCGTGTTCAAGGTCAGTGACCTTGACCTTTGACATGATGACCTCAAAATTAATAGAGGTCACTCCCAGCCTCCCTGTAAAGTTTGAGTGCCATGGGAGCTTCATCTACTAGTCGGGCCCAACCTCCAAGTCAAGTTTGAGATCCATAGGTCAAGGCATTGTTGTGTTATTACTTGGACAAGCTTTGGTCTACTGACGGACCAACATACCGACCCACCTACCGACAGACATGTGGAAAGTAATATACCCCTCTCCTTCGAAGGGGGCATAATAACATTGAGAGAGGACATTAAAGAGGATAATACCTGTGAGTTTTTATGCAAAGCCTTTAATTTTACAGAAAAGAAGTTGTTTTAAGCAAAAAGCTAAAAATTATACATGAAGAATACATGTAGTAGAAATTCTGACTACGCAGCAATGCAATATTATCTAAAACATTGAGGGCGTTATTCAAAAAGAGTTGTTACCATGTCGATCTTGTAAGAATTAGTATGATTACCGTTTAACATGAAGCACGGAACCCTTTCAAACAAATCTGCAGCAGTCAACTTTGAAGGGAGCTATGCATAAATGCATAAAGAATGAAATTCTCTTTAAAGAAAAGCTTAATACAGTGTATTTGAATATAGTTGAAAACTTTGTGGCAAAGGGGAAAATTGCTCATTATGAATCATTTCTCCTTTTGCCACAATGTTTTCAATAGGCATCTGTTGTAGATGTGTAATATGTGTCTGCAAATGGGAAAGGGTTATAAAGTTTTACAGACTGTCTTGAACACTTCTTTGACATATGAGCAGGCATGTGAGAAAACAAACAGTGTGGACTCTGCATAAAGTGTTGACCTGGATCAGCCTAAGCAAGCCTCGCAGGCTTACCTAGATCTACAGTTATTGCCTCCTGTGGATTTTCTGTTTCAGGAATCATTATTCTATATCTCTATCCCCCTGAGATGGAATGTGTAGCCCTGGATCAGTCTTTGCGGACTGTACTGGTTGATCTGGGTTGAAACATTACGCAGTTGCCATAATGTTGGTTTTCTTGCACGACAGGCTCAGGTCATATCATGCTATCAATCCCTTCATTCAACTGTAGCTATCTTGTTCATGCCACATATCCTATGTCCATGTTCAGTGTTTGATAACACAGAGCAAAAGTAAAGAGCTCTCAAAGTAAAGCCGCTTCAGTTATTTAGCAAAAACAATTTGTCAGCTCATTGTCACTTTGATCTTTCAGCTCAAGGTCAGTGACCTTGACTCTAGACATACTGACCTCAAAATATATAGGACTACTGGTCATGACCAACCTACATACCAAGTATGAAGTTCCTAAGCCCAAGCGTTCTTCAGTTATTGAGCGGAAACAAGTGTGACGGACGGAAGGAAGGACGGAATGGGCAAAAACAATATGTCACCCCAGACATAATTTAACTCTAGATATATCATACATACTAATTTAATAATCTACAGCGCTATATCCATATAAACGCCAGCCCGTATGTCGCAGGTAAAACTATAATATGATCAGATTTTTCAAAACGGGTGTATAATAAGATACAATATAACATGAATAATAAATAATTTGTAGTAGAAAAGTAATTCATACCCAAGTACCCCATTGCATCAATTTCATCAAAGCTTTTCCCTTTTATTTGGGAAATATTTCCCGTATTTACAGCATGCAACACCTTGCTGACCTTTGCTATTTCCAGTGAATTCTGTGGGAGGCGATAGAATTCGCGATGAACCGCGAGATCATGCCCCATGAATCTTGCAAGTATGTCTTGATCATTGTCGTTTAAGTTCATCAGTTGGGACATCGTTGCCAACTGTTTTCTCAGTGAAGTTGAAGTAATTCTCCTTGAATTATGTATCCCTGCAGCACACACCATTTTTCTTAGCGCATCAGTTCCTCTAATAGGAAACCGTGTATTGGGTTTTTGAAAGACACACATTGTGCTTTCGTCACTTAAAGTGAGAAGATGATCTATGTTTTTTTTCATTTCTTTTGTCAACAAAATAGCAACTTTTCTCCCCTTCTTCCCCCTTGTTTCAACCCTGAAGTGATTTTCGCATAGTAATTGTTCAAATTTTGTAAGACTGTTTTTAATGTCACTGTCAACAGGTGATTGTTGCTGGATAGCTTCATTATATCTTTCTTTAGTTATTCTGGACGCTTCTCCAGCCCGTTTTCTATTGAACAATATTATTTGTGCAAGAATGGGTTCAGCAAGACTTTCATATGAATCCTTATTTCTTGCTATCTGGTCATTGATATAATTTGTCAACTTTTTAACATCTTCCACCATTGGCAGGTACTGAGTTTTGTTATACTTCAGTTCAGACAATGATTCAAGGGCTTGACTTCCAATACGGTCAGTCCACTCTTCCCCATATAAAGCCAAAAATGCATTAGCTTGATCTTTTTTCTCACAATCCTCCATTTTCAATGCATTTGTTTTCATCATCCCCCCACACTTTTTTAAACTATGTCCAAGCTTCTGTGCCAAACTTGGGATGGCAAAAATTTTAGTAGTTTCATCAAACTGAGCTACAGACTTGACACCTTCAAGTAACACGTCCCACTTAGTTGCATTTATGCAATCTGACAAGCTATTAACAGATTTGTCAAGATTCTTCACAACAAAAACCACACGCGCAAGTTCCCTCATTTTCTGAGAAATATACTGGTGACAGTGCATGTGTTTGCCAATTTTCTCAAATCTCCTCTGCCCATACTGTAGGATAAGTTGATCTGATTTAGCAATAACTGTCAGATGGTCCTCCTTCATTCTAGACAAGACATGGATGTTCAGGTCTTTGTGACAGATTGTACTTGATGAATTTAACAATCTCGCATTCTTCACAGGAGCAGTACTCTTTTCACCGTCAGGTTTGTTAGGACAGGTTTTCTGATGCTTCCACAAATCGGACTTGACAAAATGTGCTAAACAAAACTCACATGGAAGATAATCCTTACTTTCTTTGATATTTCTTTGACGATATTTAGGAATTATAGTTCCAGTACCGGATTCCACGACTTTTCTATTGTGCGCAAAGTTGCCCTTAGCTCCCAGACTGAGCCATTCTGCCTTTCTCTGTTTGGATTTATTTGCATAGCTTAAGGCTTTTGCTACTTCTTGTTCAGATGAGTGGTGGAGTGTCATATGTCTTGCTAGGGTTGGAGTCATTTTTTCACAGAAAACACAGCATTGACTTTTTTGGGTTCGTTTTCCAGACTTTGATCCGGATAATTGAATATTGATTTTCTTAACCTCTTTTAGTCCTTGGAAACTGACGGTAGATGAATCTGAATCGCTGTCAGGAACTGTGAACCTCTCATGATAGAATCTTGGATGAACTATCTCTCCATTGATTATACAATTGAATAGCCATTCTTTGTGTACATGGTTTTCTGGAAGAAAAGCATTTAAACAAATAAGAAATGGATCTAAAAACAAGACGGCCATGATGATGAAGGCCCTATATCGCTCACCTGATTTAATAGAATTTTAATAGTTTTCAAAGCTTTTACCCTATACAAAATAAGGAAAGCAAGCTCCGCTCCTTGGTGGCCATGTTTACAACAGATCGGAATTATTTAAACAATCTTAGTTCTTACAAGAGGTTTACCAGAGGAACATTTGTACCAAATTATCTTTAAATAGGGCCAGTAGTTTTGAACAAGAAGATTTTAAAGTTTTAACCACGCACATATAAGGATAACAAGCTCCGCCCCTGGTGGTCATGTTTTTTAACAGATCTAAAATATTTCAACAATCTTGGTAGAAGGTGTCCCAATGAATATTTATGCAAAATAATTTTCAAATCAGGCCAGCACTTTTGGACAAGAAATTTTTAAAGTTTTAACACTGCACATTTAAGGAAAACAATGTTTTTCAAAGGATCAGAAATATTTGAACACTTTTGGTTGAAGGTGCCCCAAGGAACATTTGTGCAAGATAATTTACAAATCAGGCCAGTTCTTTTAGACAAGAAGGTTTTTTAAGATTTGCCAATTTTCCCCCTTTTCTGATGCCACAGCAACCAAAGTTCTACTTGGAATTTAATTCTTTGAACAACTTTGAAAGGGGACCACCTAAGGACCATTCCTGTGAAGTTATTTTAAAATCTGTCCATTGGTTTAGTACGAGAAATCATTTGTATTAAATGTTTAACAGAAGGACAGACGACGATTTTTTTAAAGTTTTGATTATACGTATGCATATAAGGCAAAACAGCCCAGCCACCCTGGTGGCCATGTTTTTTTACCAATCAACATTTCTTGAAGAATTTAATATAGGGGCACCCAAGGTGCATTTCTATAAAATTATTTGAAAATCTGCCAGACACTTTCTGGGGAGAAGATTTTTAAAGTTTCGACTATTATTTCCATATCTGAGGCAAAACAGCCCCATCCCCTGTAGGCCATGTTTTTTTACCATAAAACATGGCTTGAAGGAATCTTATAGAGGGTCACATATTAGAAAACATTTCTACGAACAAATTTGAAATTGGCCTTTCACTTTTCATTTTTTAAATTTTCACTATAGCTGTATAAGGCAAAAAAGCCCCATCCCCTGTCGGCCATGATATTATATCAATCAGCATGGCTGATAGAGGGTCATCCTAGGAACATTTGAAAATCTGACTCACTCGGGCCCACCAGTTTGGGAGAAGAAAAATAAAGTTGCTTTCGTTTTGGTTGCCATGGAAACCAGAATTCTGCAAAGATCTAAAAAAAATTGAAGGAATTGTAGTGAGGTCATTGAGAGGATGCTTTCTTTGAAGTTTCAACCCAATTGACCCAATGGTGACTGAGTAGAAGATGTTGACGGACAAACCACGCATGACTCATGATATACTAAAAGTACACAACACATTATTATACACAAAAGTCATGTACAACTTTGTTGTAATTACCATGCAGTCGTGGTTTTACAAATGATATTTTTCATCTTTTTAGATTTCCCAAATTTTGCATTAGGAAGTCTAAAACAAGTGAAGAGACTTAATTGGACAATATAACATCTTATTGCTAAATAAATATTGGTATAATATTGCAGTATAATGAAATTAATGCACATAACATTAATCACATTCATAAAATATACATAATAGTGATTAATTTTGGATGCAGGATATTGTTTTTAACCCATTCTCACATACAACTAATCTGCAGTAGACTTTACTTTGAAGACAACTAGGCAAAAACATGGAAAATCTCAAGAAATCCAAGTATGTTCATTAATTAAATCCAGTTGAAAACATTGTGACAAACTAGGAGCTCACTATGAGCAATTTCTGCATTTGCCACAATGTTTTCAAAATTCATCTGCTGCAGAGGTATCAAAATGTGTCTACATGTGGGAAAAGGTTAGATAAATTTTAAAACAATTTAGTGGGAAAAGGAGCAATTGCTCATCTGACAGATGGACGTAAAGTTGGATGATGCAGCACTGATCTGTAAAAATTGCCCTGCCAAGACAGACGACAAAATAATTTACAATACAAATGAGCCGTCCCGCGAGAAAACCAACATTGTGGAGTAAAGTATCTACCCTGATCAGCCTAAGCATGCCGCGCCTCCTATGGATTTTCTGTTTCAGGAATAATTACTCTATACCTCTATCCCCCCTGAGACAGATTGTGTCGGCCTGGATCAGTCTGTGCAGGCTGATATAGGCTGATACATTTTGCAGAGGCCATACAATTATTAATAATGTTGGTTTTCTCGCAGGATGGCTCATATAGAATCCTAATTTGCTTATCATTTCGCAAGAAAAAGTGAACAAGATTTGTCTTTTTCCTACAAAGTACAGACAGTTAAAGCACAATTGATGGAGATTTACAGTAAGAGATTTTGTAATATGTGTGAAGTTGTGGAACAGATAGGCATATTATTACCTACGTCTATGAAGCAAATGTCTCACCTAATGTTTTTATGTGGCTATGAATACGTCGCGGCACCTTAACCCTTTCCAACTTGCAGATGCAATCTGGTGCATCTGCAGCAGATGTGTCTTTCAAAAACAGTCTGGCAAAAGGAAAATTTACTCATAATAAGATATTTTTTCTTTTGTCACAATGTTTTCAACTCTATGCAATAATGATAATGTCATGTGTGGAGTTTTCCATATTTTTTCCTAGATATTTTCAAAGTTGTCTGCTACGTACAGATTTGATGTATGCTGGAGAGGGGAGAGGATTAATGCAAAAACAAGCAAAGGGAAGAAACATCCTCAAGATAATTAATAAAGACAACCTAATGATGTAAGAACATTGTGTGAGATGTGTATCATGTTTTTCATTATTGTGTCTTCCTATAACCCTTTCTTTCTTCAGCAGATCTCTGGTAGCTTATTGGATAGCGACGCAGGCTGTCAATCCAGGGTTGTGAGTTTGAATGCCAGCTCGTCCAAAATTATTTGATGTTTGACAAAAGTCACTGTGTGACATACGCCATTCGTCTTTTACCAATGTACTAACAGTCTATGTGAAGAAGCAGCCAGTTGCTTTGAAAGTATGCTGTGTGGAGTACTGGTCTGAGAATTAGCTAGGAAACACATGAGTAGGTGAACTGGTCGCCGTGATATGACTTATTTTTTTGTTGAAAATAGCGTCAAGCCCCAATCAATCAATCAGTTAATCCTAAACCTTTCTTCTTTGAGTTTAGGCAGGTACTTGCCATTGAACCTTACCCTAAACCTGCAGCAGAAGACTTAAAAAACATCAGGCCAAAAATGTTCACAAGAGGGCCATGATGGCCCTGGATCGCTCACCTGAATGTTCACAAGATATTCCTTAGATTTGACCTAGTGACCTAGTTTTTAACCAAACATGACCCAGTTTCAAACATGGCCTAGATATCACTAAGACAAAGGTTCTGACAGAGTTTCAACATGATCAAGCCAAATATGTGGCTTCCAGAGAGTTAACAAGATTGTCCTTAAAGTTGACCTAGTGACCTAGTTTTTGACCGGACATGGCCCAGTTTTGATATTGACCTAGTGACCTAGTTTTTGACCCCACATGACCCAGTTTCAAACTTGTCCAAGATTTTATGGAGATGAATGTATTGACACACTTTCATGGTGATTGGATACAAAATGTAGTCTGTAGAGTGTTAACAAGCGTAAATGTTGACGACGCACGACCAACAACGGATATGAACTAATAACAAATGGACATACAATGACAATGGATGCCTTGCAGTGAGTGATCACAATAGCTCACCTAGCACTCGCACTCAAGTGAACCTAAATTTATTTATTGGGGTTTTACGCCGCTTTCAACATTATTTCAGTTATATCATGGGGACAGTTTACTTATTCATGATCCCTGGGTAAACAAACCAGAACTAGGCTAGAAAATTTGCCGTGCCCAAGAGCATTCTACCATGACCGTAGGGCTGGGACTGGGTATCAAACCCGTATCGAACCCGGGACATTGAGCTATCTCAAAACGTCAACCTGCTTTTTAAACTCGGGTGAGCTTATAAAAATAAAAGTAGGTTGACACGATTTCTAGTCTGATTTCTCTTTGATAGGTAAATGTAAGTTTAACAAAAACAACAACAAACAATATAACAAAACACAGAAGCAAGTGAATATTGAGTGAATATTGATTTTACAGCCTTCCGAAGGTCAAACAATTATCCAGATATTGAAATCAGTAGCTGTGGACCTAATATTTATTTAACTCTTTCCAAACCTATACACACATTTTGAAGCATCTGCAGCAGACGCCTTTTGAAAACATTGTGGGAAAAAAAGAAATTGCTCAATACGAGTAATTTCTCCTTTTGCCACCAATGTTTTCAATACCTATTTATTGATTAAACTCTCATTTGTGGAGATAATTTTTGCCGATATGTTTTCAAGGTCTCTGCAGCATAACGTGCGAAAGGGTCAAGTTCAATTTTGAATATCTAGTAAATATAGAAAGTGGCAAGATCCATGGCCGAACCAACGACCTTCTGCTGATTAGCAATAAAAGCATCAAAAGTTATGTGTATGGTATCAAGGAAGCGGAAAGTGAATAAATTGAGCATTTTCTTCTATATATAGCAGGGCATCAGATATTAACTGATATTAAAAACAGAGCTCAGTTACTAAGATAAGTAGTGTTTTGTATGTTTTAAAATCCCTGTTTGACCTTATAACCCTATGTTGTTGGTACTCAAAAGAATCGTCTCATTGAGAGAATTCTTTTGAGTACCCACATTGTAGGGTTTGGTTGATTAATTAGAGAGATAGTGTGGGTAAAAGAGTTGTACATGTATATGCCTCCTTATCTGGAGCTCTGTTGAAATGTTAAAAGGCAAATAAAAATAAACTCATTCATTATTTAAAAGAACTTAATTTCCTTAGCAGAATACTGATTTAGTTTATAAAATTAGATTTATATTGTGTTAATGATATTAGATTTTAAAATGATTAACTCATCCTTCAATGTGACTTAATTACAGGTTAATGTAGCAGTGAAATCCACATCTAATTACCATTTGTCTTTGTAAAAGATAAATAATTTTCATATCAAAAACTGAAAGAAACAAAATGAATAAACGATCAATGGCATATTGTTGGTCACCACTCAAAAGGTTGAAACTGCAAAAGTCATTCTTTCTAGGAGAAGCAAAAAACGCTTCTCTTGATTTGACGAATCACAAAAATGCACAAGTCTCATTAAATTAGCATCAATGACGCACCGTAACATCCTCATTCTTTAACGCTTTCCCACAAACAACATACTTGCAGCAGATAGATCTGAAAAGATCTATGCAAAAGAATTCAAAATCCCCGAATTTGACAGTTTAATTATTGAATAGAGTTGATAACATTGTTGCATTAGTAAAAAATTGCTCATGATGAGCAGTTTCCTCTTTTGCCATAATGTTTTCAATAGTTATCCGCTACAGAAGTGTCAGAAAGCGTCTATTTGTGGGAAAGGAATAAAGCCCATGTATAGGCTATAGGTTTAAAACACAAGAGGGCCATGATGGCCATGGATCGCTCACCTGAGTTTTGCAATATGATATATAATGCGTCAAGGTAAGCTAAGTCTTTTAATATTGTCAAATTAATATGACGAGCCAACTGATAGGTTTGTTTCAGACAAAAAGATTTTTGATATGATTCTCTCTATGTAAAATAAGTGACCCAAGGGTCAGGGCCGGTTTTGACCATGCATAATTAGAGCAATCTAGGAAAAGGACCACTTATGACAAGCTACTTACCAAATATTTAATCTATAGGCCTTTAGGTTTCAAACAATAGGATTTTCAAAGTTTCCCTATAAATCTCTATATAAAACAGGTGACCCCTGGGGCAGGGCTAATTTAATTTTGACCACAGAGGCATAATTTGATCAGATTGGTAGAGGACTACTTGACAATGCTGCACACCAAGTATCAAAGCTCTAGGCCTTTTGGTCATGCAATACAGACAAGAAGATTTCCAAAAAAATCTATGAATATCAGGTGACCCCCTATACATATATTTAAAAGAAAATAAGCGCTGCCCCCTGGCGACCATGTTCTTTTTCTTGGGATAGGTTCACTCATGGTACATTTGAGCAATCTGGCTAGTACTTTTGGACAAAAAACTAAATACAGATAAGGAAAACAATCTCCGCCCGCCTGGTGACAATATTTTCAATGGATTTGAATAATTTTAACCATCTTTGTGAAGGGTCCCCAAGGAAACTATTGTGCCAAATCATTTTTAAATCACGCCAGTACTTTTTTGGAAGATTTTTAAAGTTTTTACTCTACACATTAAAAGGAAAATGAGCTCTGCCCCTTGGCGGCTATGTATTTCAATGGATCAAAATAAGATTTGTTTCCATTGCCATGGCAACAAGAGTATTGGATGGAATTCAATTCTTTGAACACATTTAAAAAGGGGACCACAAAGGAACATCCCAGTAAAGTTACATTGAAATTGGCCAATTAAGCCATTTAGCAGGAAATGTCTTTTGAAGCAAAATACAGACGACTGACGGACAAAGATCGGTCACAATAGCTCACCCTGAGCAGACTGGCTCATGTGAACTAAATAGTTATATAAAATGATTCATGGTGTAAAACAGTAACTTAAAGTTACACAAGAGAAATAGTAACAGTGTTTAATCATGATATAAGTCTTTAGATTAAAACCAATCTTACTTTCTGATCATGTGCCATAATTACAGTTTGTTAATTAACCCTTTCCCTCATACAACAATTCTGCAGCAGACGACTTTGAACATATTTTGTCAAAACATGGAAAATCTCTAT
>JAUELF010026854.1:0-17523 GCA_031471495.1 Clinocardium nuttallii
CCCTCAAATCACGATATACTGGAACTCCAGTATATAAGCTGCAATTGTTATTTCCTTTCACATTTCCCCTTCTTTTCATCTTTACCTACAGCCCCCAGGCCGTCAGCACTATATAGTGCTTTGATTTCAGTAAGTATACGTATAATTAAAGAGATTTTCTATATTTTTCTCATAGTCATCTGATACAGATTTGATGAAAGGGATAGCTAATAGTCTAGCCTTTTAAGTAGGGACCGTCTACCATATTCTGGATTAATTGCTTGAAATTAAAGAAGCTTTGTTCGCAAGCGTCCGAATTTTCATTTGAGAAAACAAAAACCACTCGTGAATATACTACACAATGTCCCTCTATATGATCCCATGCTTAAATAACAATGACTGTAATGTATTCGGGGAATCCCACACAGGACCGTGTTACTATAAATAACATTATTAAAATATATGAACCATATAGATGCTATAGTAACACGGTCCTGTTGAGTGTAAAGTAAACAAGATTCGAAATATTATATGAAGTTATGGGTTAACCCTTTCCCGGGTACAACACTATGTAGGAGACGACTTTGAAAATGGAGAAAACCTCTTTTGAACGAAAATATTATATTTGAATAAAAAATGAAATATGTATAACTTTGTGGCAAAAGAAGGAATGTGGATACTGTACAATTGCTCATATTGTCGACATGTTGTCTGTTACAGATTTGAATGTGCATATGGGAAAGATAAGATTAAGATAAAATAGCAGTTGTCAATACACGTTACGTATTTAAACACATAAAGAGCTTAGTTTTAATTCCTGACGTAACGTATTGGACATGAAGCCACGACAGGTGTTTCTAGGTATTGTTAAAAATACAAATATAGAAGACGCCGCATATGTGTCTGTCTATCCGCTTAGTCTTACCAAAGCCTTCACTGACTACATGGTGTGCCCGTAAACCCTTTCTCACGTACAATAAATATGCAGCAGACGTTTTTGAAAACATAAAGGTCAAACTATACAAACATATCTATAAAAGAAAGCGTGATTAATGAATAGATTGAAATTTATGGCTTGAGCAATTTCTCCTTTTATTACAATGTCTTCAAAACTCGTCTGCTGCAGATGCACCAAATGTGTCAATAAGTAGGAACAGGTTAAGTGGACCTGGGAGTAAGGTCTTACATAACGCTAGAATGTTATCCCTAGTGGTTTTATGCATACATATGTTAACCCCGCCCCCCGCCAGCACCAGGACGCGATTTTGATAAACATTCTGGACAGACAAATATAATTTCCATAAATAAATTGTAATTATTGAAACGTTATGACTCTTGTTTCAAACGTATTAATTGCATATTATTTGCAATTTCACCTTTTACCACAATGTTTTCTAAAGTCCTCTGCTGTAGATGCTACTGCAAGAGGGAAAGGATTAATCCGTCAAGGAGTTACAACTTTATTGATTTTTGTTTGTCACGGCTTTGTTATATAATATAATATAATATAATGTAATATAATATAATGTTAAACGCTGTGTTGACTATTTGTTGGACGTCGTGGGTCACTTCTATATTGGTGTAGAAAACGCGTTGGTGTTTTCGTTCAAACGGAATATTTTTTTACAGGTAATGTAATTTTATTTTTTAGTTTCATGGCAATCTGAACAACTTAACCCTTTCTCACATACAACACATCTGCAGCAGACGACTTTGAAAACATAAAGGAAGAAACATGGACATTCTTTAAAAAATCAAAGTATACGTGACTCACCTTTCAGAATTTGTCAGGAAAACAAAAACAAAATGGCAGTTAATATTAAGAACTGAAATAATAGTATTTAGGCATGGGATTGGCTCTCTGAGATTTTACCTAACATACAACATACATGACAATTTAGTTTAACAAAGTCAAATAGCAGACTAATGGTAAGAAATAAAAGGAAAACATTTGATGTATGGAAACAATCTAGAACATTTATATGGCAAACTATTTTACACAATCTAATGTACTTATAATAAGTTACTAGAAATAGTTTCATTTGTATAACACTCATTTAAGTGAAGCAAAAAGCATCCATATCAATTTATCAGAACTCATTGAAGAAGTTGATTCATACAGAGACACATATTTGAGTGGTGGTCTATGACGGCTGAATCACTGTTTTCATATTACAATATATTAGTTAAGTGTTAAGTAATATTTAATCATATTTTATGGTGAACGGTTACAAAATGACCAACCAATTTCTCCCGTTTTAAAAGTATTCAAGAGTCGTCAGCTGTCGTTCCTTTTCCCACATGCCGACGCATTTTGACGCCTCTGTTGCAGACTTCTTTTGAAAACACCGTGACAAAAGGAGAAATTGCTCGAAGCATGCTATTTCTCCTTACTTCACAATGTTTTCAACTCTTTTTAATAATACAACACTAATTTATTAAGATTGTTCATGTTTCTGTCAATATATTTTCGAAGGCGTCTGCTGCAGATTTGCTGTATGTGGAAAAGGGTTAACTACTAAAAACCTATCGAAGATAACACAACACCGCGGGTATATAGTTATCAAATATCTGTCTGCTTTTCATATCAATCGAGATGGTGGACAGGAACACGTGTGTCGCCTACCAGTAGCCCAATTAGTGAAAGCGTAACGAGGGAGAAGTTATTCCAAGCTAGGGGACATACAAACAAGCAAGGTCTAATCTGTACGTTTTGCAATCCATTTCAGATCCCTTATTGACAACAAGAACCATGTCGAGTGACACGTCTTCAATGGTGAGTTAAGAAAGTTAAATCTACTCTTAAACTCTGAAATGAACGGTTAAGCATTGGGCTTCTTTTCAACCCTATCATTTAACGAATTGGTCCTACTATTTTTCGGCGATAGACGTCTAACCTCAGTTTTGACCTAGATGTTAAACAAATGATCTAGATTGTAGACCAATGAATTGTTGTATTTAATGAATGGAAGAAATAAAGGAAATGAAACGTTCTAAGGTTCATAGTTAACGAGAGGCACTATACTAATAAAGTGAAGTTTAAAATCAAATTTTTCTTAAGAAATAAATTTCAGAGAAAAAAATCAATGAAAACTTATGAAATATAATATTTAAGAGCAAACTATTAATCATTTTTTAAACATTTACAAGTTTTAAGTTATTTTCGTCAATTGAAACTTAAACACATCTTTGGATCCTCAATCTCCAGCCATGTGACGTATGCTCGGCAAGCTACACTCGATTACCAATTATATATATTATAAAGAACAATAATCCAACTGGTTCACGATTTTTTTAAAGATATATACAACATTATTGCGCAAATTTTATAATTCATGGAAAATTACTGATTGTTTTGATTATTAACAAAACCTTTCTGAAACTCAATTCAAATGATATGCGCATGCGCATGTTCCATTTCTAAGTGTTTTCTCATATTGATCGTCGTTTATCTCTTTAAAGGATTTTTCTTGTTTCATTAGTTCTCATTTGAGTCAAGACGTATGGACATTTCAGTTAGAAGTGCAACGTCAATAACAGGCAATATGTCAACCCCCCATCCCCACCCCCACCCTCCCTTCCCACCAAAAAAACATTTTTTTAGCAGCAGACGACTTTTAAATTTCTCCTTTGGCCACAATGTTTTCAACTTTATTTTATAAGTAAGCTATCTTTATTGAGATTTTTCATGTTGTTGTCACTATGTTTTCAAAGTCGTCTGCTGCAGATTGTTGTATGTGGTAAGGGGTTTATAGAATATTGTCTAGTAAGTCGAAAACTGTTGAGAATCAGACCAGTGGTCAAGTGGTCAACTGTAAGCAGACGACATTCGACAAATTGTGACAACATGGGAAATTGTTCAAAAAGAGCAACTTCTCCTTATGCAACAGGAATCAATGAAGATGATTGCATATAATAGTGTTTTTTTCAAACAGTATTGCCTTTAGTCTGATCAAAATATACACTGTTCGTACATTTGTTAATCAAATTGTTAGAAGATTCTTACAACGTGTGTAGATTCTGACAAGACCGAGTAGGTGGACAAGATGATCTGAAACTAGGACTTCACAATATTTGGTCAAAAAATAGAAAATTTAATGGATAACCTATGACTAAAAGTGGAAAACATTGTGTCAAAAGAAAAAATTGCGCGTTTTGAGCAATTTCTACTTATGTCACGTTGTTTTCAAAACGCCGTCAGATGAGTCAGAAAGCGTCTATGCGAGGGAAAAAGATAATGTACATGATTATATTTGCTTCCAAAGACGTCATGCATGTGGGGAATGGGGTGGGGTCAATAGTACACAGTGACATCATGTAACATCTCACTCTTCTTTTCTTCTCACAGAAATCGCTTCGGGTTCTCCCTGGCAACAACGTGAATAATGGTATCCCGGATATTAAACGTAATGCGTCATTTGGAACAACCAGCACGTCATCTCTCAGTCCCAACATGCGCAGGCGCAGTACGCTTAAGAGTGTTACGTCTGAAATTATAGGAATGCTTCGGTCACGGAAAATGTCTAATGTTAAGCATGCAGAGCCGATGGTTAAGTATGAGAACACCTACCGACTGGAACCTGGAAACAACAGTGTGTTCTCTGTAGAACGAATAAAACAGGCAGCAGTGGATGTAATGACCACTTTCTTTGAGAATGTTACCTATAAGGAGGCCATAGGCGGTCAACTTGCCTGCACCGTTGCCGACCTCATTAAAAGCAGGGTCAAGGCCATGAAGTTACCGAGATACAAAATTGTCTGTCACGTGATGATCTCAGAAGAAAAGAAACACGGAATGGAGGTCGCCAGTATGTACGTGTGGAATGATAAAACGGACAACTACGCATGCGCAACGTACCGAAACGGTTTTATATCTGCTGTTGCCAT
Organism: Clinocardium nuttallii; assembly: GCA_031471495.1. NCBI lineage: Eukaryota > Metazoa > Mollusca > Bivalvia > Cardiida > Cardiidae > Clinocardium > Clinocardium nuttallii. The sequence continues at coordinate 4,867 of JAUELF010026854.1, forward strand.
GGTTCATGGGATTTATTTGGAATAAGAAACTTAAAACGTCACCTGATCTCCCGAGTAATTGACTTCGTACGGTTATCTAAATATCGGTTAAAAAAATACATGATTAACCTTTACCAACCTGCAGATGCATTTTGACGCATCTGGAGCAGGCTACTTTTGAAGAAAAAACATGGCGGTAAAAGAAAAAATAGCTTATATTGAGCAATTTCTCCTTTTGTCATAGTATTTTCATTTCTTTTCATTAATGACACTTTCATTTTTAGAGGTTTTCCATATTTTTGCGAAGATATGTTCAGAGACGTCTGCTGCAGATTTATTGTGAGTGGGAGAGGGTTCATTTGCAAGATAAACTGCGTGTGTACGTCTAAGAAACTGTAGTAAAACAGTCTTTGTAAGTGTTGATACTCGCTCAATAAACTTTTGTCAGGAAAAACGTTTTAGTACTGTCTCGCGCATTGATGTCGTATAACTACTTATACGTAATTGTAGCATGAAATAACAGTTTTTATTCAGTACCGAAACACAAAGTGAAATGGAAAAAGTCAATTTTATTTATTTTTTATAATTTTCCCTTTTTATGAGGGAACATTCTGTACACAATAAAATAACCCCAGAAAAAGTACCTAGTAAAACACTTATCAACCAAATTTTAAATTTGTGTTATGCCTCAAGATTTTAAAGTATGAATTGTTCTATGAGCTGCCTAATATATGTTGAGGGCGGTATTTTACTGGATTGAGTCTACAAGGTGGCATTTTAAACTCGAAAATCGTCACACATGCTTAAATACTTGTGTGTATACTTTCCGTGGTACTCTATTAAATACAATACATTTCATATCACTACATTCAGAAATAAAATGCGCATCTTTCTTTATGTTTCAGATACAATACTTTGGAAAAGCCCATTAATAATACAGCAATTTAATGGTAAATTTACATTGAAGAAAAAGTGTTCTTGGTTTAACCCTTTCCCACATAAGACGCATTTTAAAATCCTACACAAAAATATGGAATATCTCTATAAATGCAAGTATAATTAGTGAAAAAAGTTGGGAACATTGTGGCAAAAGGTGAAATTGCTCACCATAAACAATATCTCCTTTTGTCACAGTGTTTTCAAAAGTCGTCTGCTGCAGAGGCGTTAGATAGGGAGCGTCGATAAGTGGAAAAGTTTAGTCTCAGACAGGGACTCATAGCATGTGTGCAAAGGAGCTTAAAACGACCTTGACATTTGACTCTTAAACGCAGATGAAATACATTTTGTCGTAAAATAGTAATTCTGGAATGGCTAATTGGCAACTATGAAAAACAACTGCTCTCTAGATATCAAGTCACCAATTTACAATATGTAGACACACACTCCAGTAAAATACTGCCCTGTAGTTACTTTCGTTTTCATTATATAATATAATTATATCTTTGTTTTATGTCAACACGTTCCGACATGCAGACCACTTTCAAAACATCGGTGACAAAATATAGGGAGAAATAGCGCATCATGAGCAATTTCTTCTCTCGTTACGTGTTCAACTCTATGCAATGATTACATTGACTTACATAGAGATGTCCCATAGTATTGCTCAAATGTTTTGAAAGTCGTCTTCGGTTGAATGTGAGAAATAGTTAATATATGATCATTAATCAATAAAAACATCGTTTAAATCATTGGTTATTTTTAACGGTTATTTAATCGTTACTCCCTCACCCTGACCCTTGTTGTGGTATAAATGCTCTCGTATGCCTCTGAAGATGTTATAGCAAAAAGGCGCGTAAAGTGTTTAATTATTCATTTTAAGTCCAAAGCGCTAAAGTAGGTTTGGTGGAATTGGACCCAGATCTGGTCAAACATACTTTTGAAAATAATGTGAAGGATAGAAAAATAAGTTTTTTCCACGATTTAAGGGGCTCCAATAAGTTGCAAATAATGGCCTCCCGTATAAACTAGTTGTATAAGAGCATTTTAATGTCATGTGGTTGATTGCTTATGTTTGGTCAATACACATGTATGTTGAATCTGATATAAACTGACCAAGATGTACATTGTTTAATTACATCATTCATATACAGCTGCTTATTTATAAAATAAAACAAGAATAATTTGAAATCCGTGAAGTTGCAGGGATCTCAAAAAAAAAAAAAGTTGAGAAAACGTTTTCAAAGTCATCTGCTGCAGGTTTGCTGTATGTGGGAAAGGGATAGCTAATAGTCTAGCCATTTTAGAAGAGACCGTCCACCCGTATTCCGACTACTTGCTTGACATTAAAGAAGCTTTTTTCTAGATGCAACCCCCACCTGTTGACACCACACCAAGAGGCCAAGCGTTTCAATTGTGCACTAAAACACTATTGGAAAAATATAAAATGTTTAAGTCTACTAATATTTCACACCGGGGATTTAATTTGTCCTTATTATGTTAAGCCCCAGAGACACATATGTAACAAACAATGACTTATTCATGGTTAGGCAATGCTATTCAAAATGGTATTAATGACTGCCAATCCTTGGCGCTAAGGGTTGCGGGGTTGGCGTTACGACTGGCTGGCTGGTATCAGGATAAATGGAGTTCTTCAATTATAGTAATAATACCATTGTACACATTCCTTGCAAAGAGGAAAGAACTATCACATTATGTTTTATATACAATATAGTAATTACATCTTATTCATATCAATACTTTTGAAAGACATAAGTACAATTGTATAATTATTAGAATGTAATCATGTTTGAACAGCCACATTATTCCCCTTAACTAAGCACACTGTGACTTTTTCCTGTATCCTTTGCTAAGAGAATCATCGGTCGGTTTTTGTATTGTTTTACGCCGCTTTCCAGTTATATCATGGAGCTTCATAGGTTATCCACCAGGACTACTTGGTCATTTATCCGGAGACCAGTAAGTCAGTTGTAATGATTACCCTACATTAAGTCTTTGGTATGACCCGGCCAGGGATAAAACCAGCGACCTCCTGCACTCGAGGGGGAGGGGCACTTCACCATTGAGGCGGTTCTCGGGTAATTTACCTGTACTACTGGACCATTTATCCTGACACCAGCAAGTCAGTTGTAAAGCTCACGCTACAACCCTGAACCCCATGAGACTCCAAGGAATAATGTCATTATTACCATTTTTTAAATCTTTGATAGACCCAGCAAGGGATAAAACCCGCGTCCTCCTGCACTCGAGGGGGACATTCACCACCGAAGCTTTTCTCGAGTAATTTACCAGTACTACTGGACCATTTATCTTGATACCAGTAAGTCAGTTGTAATACTTACCCCACAACCATGATCACCATGGAATAAAGCCATTGCTAACATTTTTCAAGTCTTTAGTATGACCTAGTTAGGGATAAAACCAGCGACCTCCTGCACTCAAGGGGGACACTTCACCGTCGAAGCTGTTCTCCGTCTACAATGTTTCAGTGTATCAAGGGAGACACTCTGCAGCACTTAGGTCATGGAAAGTAAGACTTCAAAAATATGTATCCGTGCAAAGGGAATCCATCGAACGGATAACCTGAACAAATATTGGACGTATGCAGAGAAAATTCTAAGTTTCCATTTTACAAAAAATATCTGCAGCAGACCATTTTAAAAACATATGGTTAAACATATGGTAAACCTCTTGTAAATGAAATTAATTATTGAATTGAGTTGAAATCATTGTGGCATAAGGAGAAATTGCTCATGATGCAGAGGCGTCAGACAGCGTCTATGTGGGAAAAAGTTTAGATTGAATGATTGTTTGATTTGTTTGGGTTTACGCTGTTTTCAATAATTGTTTAATATCACGACGACCAGTTCACCTACCCATGTGTTTCCTCACAACAGAAGTCCATACAACAGATTTTCAAAGCAACTGGCTGCTTTTCCACATAAACTGTTAGCCCATCGAATGACGTTTGCCATATTGGCTTTTGTAAAACGATGGGAAGAATTTTGGGCAAGCTGGGGTTCCAACTCACAACTTTTGATTGACAGCCTGTGTCTCTACCGTCTGTGCTACAAGGCCCAGCAATGATTAACACTACCCTTTGATTGACAGCCTGTGTCTCTACCGTCTGAGCTACAATGCCCAGCAATGATTAACACTACCCTTTGATTGGCAGCCTGTGTTTCTACCGTCTGAGCTACAAGACCCGGCTATGATAAACATAAGAAGACCAGTGACATAATTCATTGAATGCTCCTTGTATGATTTCCAACAGATGAGTCTGAAGATCCGATACTGTTTAACCCTTTCCAGTTTCCAATATACATCAAATCCGCAGCAGACGACTTCCAAATCATATTGGCAAAGACATGAACAAACTCAATAAATAAGGGTTTAATTATTAAAAAAGAGTTGAACACATTGTGATAAAACGAGAAATTGCTAATGTTGAGCAATTTCTTCTTTTGTCGCCATGTTTTAAAAAAGCCATCTGCTGTAGAGGCATCAGAAAGCCTCTATACTAGGGAACGGGTTAACCGGTCCAAATATTGGAAAATCGATCTACAACAAGTACAATGATGGGACAAACATATATGATTGATTGATTGATTGATTTGTTGAAATTTTACGCAGTTTCAAACATTTTTTCAGTCATGTCACGGTGGCCAGTTCACCTGCACATGTGTCTCCTGGGTTTCTGTCACCAGTACCCCACACAACATACTTTAAAAGCAACTGGCTGCTATTCCACATAGACCATTAGCCCTTTGTGTACTGTACTGATCAGTAGGACGTCTCACAAAGGTTATGTATGGTGTAAAATATTGCATTCCAATCAATCTAGAACAAACACTGGTCATTTCATTTCCAATGTAAATAAAAGATTTTTTTTTGCTGTTCAATTTAGCCACTTAGCCATAAAAGCCCCGCTCCCCCGGCGGCCATAAATTTCGACCAATCAACATGGCTTGAAGAAATCTGATAGTGGGTCACTTAAGGAACATTTCTACAAAATAATTTAAAAATCCGCTTTACACTTTCGGAGAAGAATATTCTTTTAAGTTTTCACTATAGCCAGATAAGGCAAAATAGCCCTGCCCTGTGGCGGCCATGTTTTTTTTACCATTTAACATGGCTTGAATGAATCTGATAGTGGGTCACTTTAATAATGACCGTTTCTACAAAATTATTTGAAAATCGGCAGAACACTTTTGGAGAAGAAGTTTTTTTTTAAGTTTTCACTATAGCCATATACGGCAAAATAGCCCCGATCCTGGCAGTCATGTTTTTCAACCAATCAACATGGCTTGAAGGAATCTGCTAGTGGGTCGGTCACTGAAGGAGCATTTCTACAAAATTATTTGAAAACATATTGGCAAAGACATCAAATATCGCCATAAATTAAGGTTTAATTATTAAAAAGAGTTGAAAACATTGTGACAAAAGGAGAAATTGCTCGTTTTGAGCAATTTCTTCTTTTGTCGCCATGTTTTAAAAAAGCGACCAATTATTGGAAAATCGATCTACAACAAGTATGATGATGGGAAAGACGTATATAATTGTTTGATTGATTGATTTATTGGGATTTTACGCAGTTTCCAACAATTTGTCAGTCATATGACGGCGGCCAGTTCACCTACACATGTGTCTCCTTGGATTCTGTCAATACCACATACTTTCGAGCAACTGGCTGCTTTTCCACCGAAGGAACGAATCCCAAAACAACGGTTTCAAAAAATCATGAAATAACCTTTTTATTGTATAATTTCAATATTTGCCATTTAAAATTTGTCGTTTTGTGTTTTTTAAAGATTTTTGAGCAATTTCTCCTTTTGCATACTGTTTGCAAAAGTCACCTGCTGCAGAGGCGTCAGGAAGTGTCTGTATGTGCGAAAGGGTTGCCGTAGTTAGCATCAATTGAATATACTAGAATATGCTTTGTTTTAAACAAGAGCACTTAATGGCCCTGGAGTTATGCAATATGATTTGTAATGCCAACAAAATTAACTCATTTTGCGGTCAGCTGCTACAAGAGGCCTAATGCCCAGTATAGCTCCACTTGACACAGGACAAAATAACCCAACCAATGTGCTGTCTTTTTTCACTATGAAATCTACATAAGAGCACGTCCTGCGAGAAAACAAACATTGTGGACTCAAACTAAGCATGCTGTGCATGCTGTGCTAACCCAGACAAACACTTTTCTTCTCCTTTCTGTTTCAGGAATCATTACTATACACCTCTATCCCCCTGAGACAGAAAGTGTTGGCCCTGATCAGTCTGCACGGACTGCGACTGGGTCGAATCATTACCAAGAGGCCATAACATTGGTTTTCTTGTGGGACGGCTCATAAGCTGAGCTTACGAGGCTTTCATGATGGTTATAAATATGTATGATGATTGTATCCCAACGTATCATAAAGTGGTAAATGATATCTCACAATGAATCTTCCCTTCCAGGTAAAGAATAATATAATCCCATTTATTTCTTTAAATCTTTGTAATATTGTAATGTAATATTTGTCATATACAGACGCCTCCTGATGCCTCTGCAGCAGATGACTTTTGAAGACACTGTGGAAAAAGAAGAAATTGTGTATAATGAACAATTTCTTCCTTCCTTTGCCAGTGTTTCAATTCCTTTCAGTCATAACACTTTCCTTTTTAGACTTTTTACTTTTTCAAAGTCATCTGCTGCAGATTTGTGGTTCTAAGTTTTTGTGCCTCTGCAAAAGACAACACAAATTTATAGCAAAAATGATAAACAAATTTATCCTTTTCCCAAACTGACTTCAACTTGCTACAGAAAAATCTTTCCATTTCTTTTCCAAATGGTATGGTATATTTTCATAGCAGACTTATCATAATAAGGTAAAAAATAACAATATAATTATAAATACAAGCAAAAGATATAAAACGAGTAAACTTTATTTACAATATCCTTAACAGATTTCCTTTACCAACACCACAATAATCCTTCAACCCATTTAAAAAATTCATCTGAACTAGATGCCAACAGGCAACATGTCGTGCCCGCCGGGTTTGTCACAGACCTCTTCCATGCAATTTCAGCACAGACTGACAAAGAATTGACTTGAAAGCAGTTAATAAAGGGCAAAGTTAATTATGTGTCAAAACATGTCTACAAGTGGGAAAGGTTAAAAAAGAATAGTCTCCTTTTTTGCAATATTTGTTTTCATTTCTGCCAATATCACCTCATCATGGTGATCATGTGTGCCCAGTAACTTGGGAATCCTATGATGCATGGTTGAGATGTAAGCCAGACAAGGAAGTTCTATCAAACAGTACTCATTTTGATCTTTGACCTTTAAGTGTGACCTTGACGTTTGAGGTACAGGCCTGGGTCTTGTGCACAACACGCCGCCTCATCATGGTGAATGTTTGTGTCAAGTTTATTGGAAATTCTATGATGCTTGGTTAAGATGCGGGCCAGACAGAACCGCCATTGTGACAGCTATATCAAGCTCTCAGCAAGCAGGCTCGACAAACTGTTATCTCAAAATATGTTTAATATTTCTCTGCTTTGAAAGCATCTATAGTAGAATGCAGCATCTTGAACATTGAAAGTATAATTCTATTTTCTGAAAGTTTTCATAATTCCTCAGCTTCATAGGCAATAAAATATGCCAGTGTCAAGAAAGGGTTGACCCATCTTTTATTGTATAAATTTATTAAGTTTTTGCACTGAACTAATAACATGTGCATGTTTTAGTTTCAACTTGTTTTAACATACAACAATTCTGCAGCAGACATCTTTTAACACCCCTTTTCCCTTGCCTCTGCAGCAGATGACTATTGAAAACATTGTGATAAATTGAGAAATTGCTCAACATAAGCAGTTTCTCCTTTCTCCACAATGTTTTCAAATCTATTAAATTATCAAAGTTTCATTTACAGAGATTTTTCATATATTTGCCAAGATGTTTTCAAAGTCGTCTGCTGCAAATTTGTTGTATGTTGGAAAGAGAGAGTATTATCTTGGTAGAAAATATGAACATTTTCTTCAAATCAAAGTATAATTGTTGAAAAGAGTTGAAAACATTGTGGCAAATGGACAAAATAAATGCTCATCATGAGCAATTTCTCCATTTGCCACAAAGTATTCAAAGTCCATCTGCAGTAAAATTGTCTGTAGCTGAGAAATGACATAGAAAAAGTCAAGAAAAAGACAAACAACACAGAAAGCAAAACAAATCTATGTCACTGTTGTTGTTATTTGCTGTATAGTGTTATTCTGTAAAATGTTCTCAAAAAACTGTTGTCTCTTGTGATATAAATGTTTCAAAAAGTTTTGAACGCGCACTTCCCTCTCTTCTCTGTAGAACCTTACCCTTTCCTGTAGAGTCACATTTTCAAGGTGAAGGTCACTAATTTTGTCAGTGTCACTATGGTTACCAGATTCCTCAATAACACATTGATGGTCTGATTTGTTTTGAAGTCTTTCTAACTCTAGTGTGTTGCTCTCCTTTGCATTCTGAAGGTAACAAATAACACACATTTACTTTCCAACATACAACAAATGTGCAGCAGAATACTTTGAAACAAGGAAATGCAAGAGGTTTGAGCCATTAATATATGCAAATACATGTATAGTCATTGAAAAGAGTTAAAACAATTGTGGCAAAAGGAGAAAAGTCATCTGCTGGAGGGACAAGAAGAAAGGTTCAATAGGCTGTGTTTATCACTTGATTCTTTGATACACAGACAAATCCTTCCTAACTTCCCCCATTTGCCTCATACACATTTTAAGCTTGTGTTTAGCAATTTTTATCTTTTTTCACAATGCAATTGACCCTTTCCCTCATATAGACGCTTCCTGACGCCTCTGCAGCAGACGGCTTTTTAAAAACATAGTGATAAAAGAAGAAATTGCTCAAAACATGCACTTTCTCCTTTTGCCACAATGTTTTTCACTTTTGGTCAAAGGTTATCCATTCAATTATAGAGATTTTCCATTTTTGACAAAATATGTTCAAAGTCGACTGCTGCAGAATTGTCGTATGAGGTAAAGGGTTATACTTGTTACTGTGAAAGTATAAATATATACTTAATTAATTATATTTATGTTTGCTTCACTTAAGTTCATATGCAGACGTGTTGACAGCTTGTTCAATATCATGAAGACAAGATACTAGTGTGTGTAAATGTGATTTTAATGCATAGTGACAAGCCATACTGGCTAGAACATATTTAACCCTTTCACACCTGCAGACGCTTTCCTGCTCGCCAAATGGCAATATTGCCGAGTGCGAGGGTAAACAACGCTTAACAACGAAGCAGACGCTTTCTGATGCCTCTGCAGCAGGCAACTTTTGAAAACATTGTGGCAAAAGGAGAAACTGCTCAAAACGAGCAATTTCTCCATTTTCCACAATGTTTTCAACTTTATTTAACAATTAACCTATCTTGTTTAGAGATTTTACAGGTTTTTTTAAAGGTGTCTGCTGCAGATTTGTTGTATGTGGGAAAGGGTTAACCCAATATACATGTACAATGAGCAATAAAATGATAAGGTTGGTTTCAAAAATTAAATATATTTCTACATCAGACAAAGGGTCAACTCCAGAGTCGTGAAATGTAAAGTCATCAGTGGGAAGGTGATAATAGTGTCAATGGGAAAAAATCTTTTAAGTACCAACAACCTAGGGTTTTGATCCCAAATGAGGTTTTAATTAGAAGCTTGACCCCAAGCTAAGCTCTTAATAATAGAAATCAACCAGTAAATTTATACCCAAAACAAAAAGAAAGTATCAACTTTTCTCTTCAAATATATTCATTCAGTTTCATATAAAAATGTGCTTAACATGTTCTTCAAGTAATATCTGGAAATATTAAGCTAAAAATGGCTGAATGAACTGGTAGGCTGTTAGAGGAACTAAGACAAGCTTAAAAATTAATGCTGCATCTACATGTAATCTTCGTCATAATACATGAAAGAAAATGCCATCCAAACAAATGTTTCTGTACTTCATGAAAATGACTTATTGCAAATAATGCAACTTGTTTTATGTGATGATAAACGTTTTCAAAAGATCACCTCAAAGCCTATTGTTGCAACGCAAAGGCACAATTTGGATCAATGATCGTTTAACCCTTTCCAACATATACATGATATAGACGCTTTCTGGTCCCTCTTTAGCATACCACTTTTGAAAAAAAAAATGAATTTTTTTTTTAACACAATGTTTTCCACTCTATTCAATAAGTATGTCTCCATTTAGGGAGATCTTCCATATTATTGTTGAGATTTGTTCAAAGTCGTCTGCTGCAGATTTATTGTATGTGGGAAAGTGTTAAGACAGACATGTATCACAAGGGACAGCCATTATTATGATAGACTGTGTGTAACAACTTTTATTGATTCCTTAACATGATGCTAATGCATCTGCTGAAGTGGAATTAGTCAGTCTCAATTTCAAACCGATATCACAGGATTTCAATACAGACAAAAAATCATTTAATGTTGTGACTTTTTTTTGTTTGATTAGCCATTTACGACATGTAAACGCTTTCTAAAACCTCTGCAAGAGACAAATTTTAGAAACATTGAGAAACTTCTCGAATATTCAACTATATTCACTAATTGCATTCTCATTAGATGTGATTTTCTACATTATCAACTATGTCTGCTGCAACTTTAACCCTTTCCCAAATACAACAAATCTGCAGCAGACGACTTTGAACATATTTTGTCAACAAATAGAAAATCTCTATAATTGAATGGATAACCTATGAATAAAAGAGACAACATTGTGTCAAAAGAAGAAATGGCTTGTTTTGATCCATTTCTTCTTTTTGTCGCTATGTTTTCAAGAAGCCGACTGCTGCAGATGCTTCAGAAAGTGTCTATATGAGGGAAAGGGTTAATGACAAGAGTTTTTCCCAAGACAGCTTGCTCAACCTTTTTTAGTGCTTTACAATAAAACAAAACTTTTTGCTGTAAAAGGCAAGAAAAAATACTAGACAAGAGTTACCTTCTCTTGTCTACAGATGGGGGTCATGATGTTTAATGAGTATTCCTATTTTCACAGCAATATCCTAATGGGTAAATTCAATAATTGGATTTTACCCAGATTCAATGTATTTTCTTAGTCGAAAAAGGGCCACAATTCTGACAAAAACCTTCAGAGTTATGTACTCTTGTCTGATAATTGAGATAAAGTAAAAAAGTCGAGCTAATAATATATATGAAAAGAGAACAAACCTTTACTGCATCAAAGTTTCTTTGATAATGTATTATAGCAGCATATAAATGCCATATGGTAAAATCTGGCCACAGCACTTCCATGAAGGATAGCACACTGAACATGCTCTACAATGTAGGTAAAGATAAATTATTAAACATGGATGTATTTATTAACCTTTTCCCTCATACAACAAATCTGCAGCAGACGACTTTGAACATGTTTTGTCAAAAGCCTGAAAATTCTCAATAAAAGATAGCTTATAAATAAGTTGAAATTGAGCAATTTCACCTTTGGTCACAATGTTTTCAAAAGTCGTCTCCTGCTATTGTGTCAAAATGCGTCTGCAGGTGGAAAGGGGTTAACCAATTACCTGAGGATGATATTTCTAGAAAATATTGGAAGAAAAGTGATTCAATATCTACAAAATTTGACTGATCGAGTTGAAAACATTGCTGTAAATGAGCAATTTCTCCATTGACTTGAAAGTTTTTAAAACAAATCCTGCTGCATTCAAAATAACCTGTTTGTAACAGAACAAAATTCACAAAACATCCCTCACAGTTTTAAATGCAAAACTAAAACATTTCAAGAAAAAGGGGCATTACTGAATAATTGTTAAAAACCAGAGTTATGGTAAGTTTACTTTAATTATCTGCCATCTGATAATGTTGAAAATTATTTTAGTAATGAGGTAAGGTTAAAGTTTTGTGACGGCGACGCCAAGGGTACTATCACAATACAAAGACTGTTTTTCTTCGAAATACAGAGCCTGAGGAGCTTAAAATTCAAAATGATTTACAATGTTTTCAAATGATGTTTGTCACAAATTTAATATGTCAGAGCCAACGTTGTTCAGCCCTCGATTTAGGGGGAATCTCTGATACTGAAGCATGAAGCATTCTTTGTGATAATTCAATAATGGCCATGTTTACTATTTCTGAAATATTTTTGAAACAGTAGTAAACCCAGAAAAGCGGAAACATACCGGTATGTACAGTCTAAGTTTTAAGTTATCTGATATCTTATTTCTAGGGTTGTCTGGCTTCTTTAACCCTTTCCCTCATATGACAATTCTGCAGCAGACGACTTCAAACATATTTTGTCAAAGATTAGAAAATCTAAATAATTGAATGGATAACCTACGACTAAAAGTGGAAAACATTGTGGCAAAAGGAGAAATTGCACGTTTTGTGCGATTTCTTCTTTTGACACTATGTTTCAAAAAGCTGCCTGCTGCAGAGGCGTCAGAAAGCGTCTATGTGATGGAAAGTGTTAAAGAAGTTTCAGAAAAAGTTAAATATTTATAAATATGTTTTTTTCTTATTTCAAAGTTTTGTAATTGTCTATTCTTAAACCCAACAAATATGGGTTTTCATAGTGTCAAATAGTGTCTATTTTTTAGCTTTAACTACAACGTATCACATGAACTTCCAAAGATATATGGATAAAATAACTTCAGAATGAGATTAAAACCACAAGAATATAAACAATTAGCATATCATCTTTCAAATAT
>JAUELF010026964.1:0-17510 GCA_031471495.1 Clinocardium nuttallii
ATTAATTACTACTCACCTGAACTCCACATCGTGATATACGAGCCGGTATATCACTCAAAATGAGATCTATTTCCTAAGTATATCAGTCAGTATCATACTCACCAGTAATGGTATACGCTAAGGTTCTGAAACTTACAGTATGATCCAAGTCAGTGGCAGGAACATTGATAACGGAACTCCCTAATAGTTAAATAGAAAATAACCAGTGTTATGAAATACATTAATATCGATCCAACCATCTGATATATCTTGAGAAAGAAACAAATCTTTAATTCTGATACATAGTAGAAGATATTTCTATTTACAACATACATGTCGAACGGTCAACATGCTGTTTTATATCCATATATCCAGAAATATTCAAAGCAAGGTTGATGAAGATTTGTTTAAGTTAAAAAGCTGACCATACTCCAAAATTTCCATAGGTGATTATGCTAACTATCAAACAAGGTCTCGACATATGCCCACAAACATGGTCACGAAGTTTCGTGAAGATCAGATGAAATCTGTTTGACTTACAGAGAAGACAAGGCGAAATTGACCTATTTTGAATAATTCAAAATAACCTTGAATATGTGACTGGTTACCAGACCTAGCCTAGACATTTTACCCATAAAATTGTTTAACTAATTCATCGTGTTTGTGGATATGTTATAAGTACATCTAGATGCACAAAGTGCAGTATTATGATCTGCTTCCGAATCAAACTCAATGTTTAGCATGAAGCGAAATCAACTGTGAGACAAGCGAATGATATGTTTGTTCAGGTCACATCTTCTGAAGTCACACAAAAAGGAGTCCATCTACATCAGAACATGTCCTTCACAAGCATATCTTTGGCTTGTTTCACCGAACTTTGCTTCCTATTCATTCTTAAAATTAAGCTTGGTTATGAAACCAGATCATAGATCATACTGCACGTTGAGTTTGTAGGTGATCTTATGATATGTACACGAAGAGGATGGATTCTGGAAATCACTGAGTGACATGCCACGGTGGCACTTTACTTTGGAGCACAATACTCTCTTTCAATAAATGCTTTGGGTTTCGGCATAATTCTGCCTGGACACAACCCTCAGTCAAACACAACTCAATCTATGCTGTTTGAATGTAATCAAACTTCCACTTTGAAATTTGAATGGAATTGTTTTCCCTATTCGCTATCAAAAATAGATACACACACTAGCTTTTAAGTTTTTCGAGTACCTTCACAGAACAATGTGACAGCAAATACTTCAACTATATATCAGCTCCAAATTTTTATCCAATATCACTCCGCCATTTTCTCTTTTTAATATATTGATATAGGACTAAAACATGCCATGTGGAACCAGTCCAAAACGGCCGTGTCGGTATCTGTCTAGAAAGTCTATTATGGTTTCTGTCATAAATGTCATAATGGTATTTACATAATGGTAGTTACTATTAATGGACTACAAATGCCATGTTGGTGTTGGTAGTAAAAGGCCATGTTATATGTGTCTAAACATGCATGTAGGTATCTGTCTTAAAACAAGTCCATGTAGGTATCAGTCTAAAAGGTCATGTATGTTTCAGTCTAAAGAGTCATGTACGTGTAGGTATCAGTCTAAAAGGTCATGTTGGTATCAATCTAAAAGGTCATGTAGGTTTCAGTCTAAAGAGTCATGTAGGTATCAGTCCAAAAAGTCATGTAGGTATCAGTCTAAAAGGTCATGTTGGTATCAGTCCAAAACGTCATGTAGGTTCCAGACTAAAGAGTCATGTAGGTATTAGTCTTAAAAGCCAAGTTGTTATCAGTCCATAAAAGTCATGTTGGTATCAATCCAAAAAGCCATGTTGGTATCAGTTCAAGAAGGCCATGTTGGCATCAGTCCGGAATGCTTTGATGGTTTCTGTCTAAAACGTCCTGATGGTTTCTACTATTAAAGGACAATGTTGGAATCAGTCTATTAAAATGGTTATGTTGGTGTTTGTATTAAAATACCAAGTTATATCTGTCTAAATCTTTCTTCAAAGGTCATGAAGGTATCAGTCTAAAACATCATATTGGTATCGGTCTAAAAAGGTAATGTTGGTATATCAGTCTAAAAAGTTCATGTTGATATATCAGTCTAAAAAGTTCATGTTGATATAATCTAAAATGTTTGTGTTGGTATCTGTCTAAAAAGTCATGTCGGTACAATCTAAAGGTATGTGCGTGTATCAGTCGAAATAGGTCATGTTTAAAATCGTTCTGAACGAGTCATGTTGGTAGCAATCTTAACTGTTTGTGTTGGTATCTGTCTAAAAGGTCATGTTGGTACAAGCTAAAAGGTTTGTGCTTGTATCAGTCTAAAAAGGTCATGTTTAATATCGTTCTGAACGAGTCATGTTGGTAGCAATCTAAAAGATTTGTGTTGGTAACAGTCTAAAAAGGTCATATTTTATATCGTTCTTAACAAGTCATATTGGTAGCAATCTTAACATTTGGTGTTGCTATTAGTTTAAAAAGGTCATGTTTAATATCGGTCTTAACAAGTAATGATGGTAGCAATATGAAACGTTTGTGTTTGTATCAGTCTAAAAATCTAAATGGTTTGTTTTAGAATCAGTCTAAACAGGGCATGTTGGTACAATCTAAAAGGTTTGTGAGGTATCAGTCTAAACAGGTCATGTTGGTACAACCTAAAAGGTTTGTGTTGGTATCAGTCTAAACAGGTCATGTTGGTACAACCTAAAATGTTTGTTTTATAATCAGTCTAAACAGATCATGTTGGTACAACCTAAAAGGTTTGTGTTGGTTTCACTCTAAATAAGTCATGTTGGTACAATCTAAAAGGATTGTGTTGGTATCACTATAAATAGATCATGTTTGTACAACCTAAAGGTGTGTTTTGGTATCACTCTAAAAAGGTCATGTTGGTACAACCTACAAGTGTGTTTTGGTATCACTCTAAATAGGTCATGTTGGTACAACCTAAAAGTGTGTTTTGGTATCACTCTAAATAGGTCATGTTGGTACAATCTAAAAGGATTGTGTTGGTAGCAATCTAAATAGGTCATGTTTTATATCGTTCTCTACAAGTCATGTTGGTAACAATCTAAAAGTGTGTGTTGGTAGCAATCTAAATAGGTCATGTTTTATATCGTTCTCTACAAGTCATGTTGGTAGCAATCTAAAAGTGTGTGTTGGTAGCAATCTAAATAGGTCATGTTTTATATCGTTCTCTACAAGTCATGTTGGTAACAATATAAGAAGTTTGTTTTGGTATCAGTCTAAAAAGGTCATGTTGGTACAATCTAAAAGGATTGTGCTGGTATCCGTCTATAAAGGTCATGTTTTATATCGTTCTTAACAAGTCATGTTGGTATCAATCTAAAATGGTTATTTTGGTATTGTATTTGTCTACATGTCAATGTTGTTATAAATAATTCATGTTGATATCGTCCTTCACAATTCAAGTTGGTATCAGCCTCTGGTGCGCACTTATGTCAACGATGAAAATGTTTTTTTCCTGCAACTCATCTTATACCTACCAACTGCACTGGTTTCTGGAATGGACTCACTGTATGTGGTTTCACTGAACTGCGGTACATTATCATTTAGATCTTCTATATTTACTGTCACCGAAACTGTGGCTGTATATTGACCATCTGACGCTCTGCAAAACAACTTCATTGATAAGTAATTAAAGCTGTACCACATGAAAACACATGTTGACACATCAGCAGCAGACCTTTTTTTTTAAATAATGAGTAGTGTCTCATTTTCCCATAATTCAGAATATTTAGAAATTTATTTATTGGGACTTTACACATGTGTGCCAAGATGTTTTCAAATTTGTCTGCAGATTTGTTGTATGCAATACAGGGTAAAAATCCCTGTATCGGTAATTCTGTTATTTAGTCTTGCATGTACATGTTATCTTAAGCATAACCCATTTAGTTACAAACACTATTCTTCAATGAGGCCCTTTTATAAGAAAACCAATTTGTATATACATATACATATAATAAAATGTTAGTGAATTTTCTATGAAATGTTTAAAGCAATTAATTTAGCTTTCTTGTATGTAGATATTACGATGGTTGTTTTATGAAGAGGTCATTTGTTCAATAGGTTTGTTTTTGGCTTAATTAATTTAATACTGAGATTAGAGACAGACCATAAGGAATATTTGGCATTTATGTTATTGGCTTAGTTTAATTTGTTTATTATTTGGGGCTTTCTACATAATGATACATTTCTGGCAATTTACTCTGATATCAAATGGTAGCCAGTTTAATTCTCTGAACATTACTGCAGAGTGTGTCATAATATCTGTATTGAGTATAATTCGCGTGGCTCGTTTTTGAAGTATTGATTTCTAAATGTTAATTTTTGATAAAAGGATCCTCAAACTGTACTGCAATAGTCCAACTGGTAGAATATAAGAAGAAAAGAAAACGTTTATGGCATGTACAGGTCGATAAATCTGAAGTCTCTGCAAAAGTGCAATGCGGGATGCAATGACTTTACATTGGGTTACCCAAGTCAATTCATGGTCATCATGAATTATCTTAATGATTTATGACATTCAACACAACTTAAGACTTCACTATTGATAGTAAGATGTAGTGAATTCCTTTTTTCTGCAGTTTCTGCACTGTGCCTAAAAGCATAACTTTGGTTTTCTTTTGGTCGATGTACATTCTATTGTTCTCACACCAGCGGTTAATTTGTTCCTATATCTTCTTGAAGTTGCTGCTGTATAAATTGTAAGTTATTACTGGCTTTATGGAATGTAGAATCATCAGCATACATATATGTATTAGAGAGAGTTGTGTAGCGTGGTAATTTGTTAATGCATTGAAGAAACAAAATAGGACCAACAACAGATCCTTGAGGTACTCGATCCATACTTGATGTTTCTAGATGAAGATTTGTTGTTATTGTATTTTACTTGCTGACTTCTTTCGCTTACATATGAGTAAAGCTATTTAATTGAATCTTAATGGAAAATGTAAATATTCAGTTTGTAGAATGTCATGCCCTATCAAATCAAATGCCTTCTTCAATTCAAAAACACTGTTCCTACTTAATTACGTTGATCTATTAGGAACAATCATTCATTCATTAGTAACTGCAGTTTGGCATGAGTGGCCGCTCTAGCGACAGATTGATTTGGATGAAGAAGATTTTTCTCTTGTAGATAATTATTGATTTGTTGAGCAATATGCTTTTCAATTATTTTTGAAATAACTAAAATAATTGATATTGGTCTATAGTTTTTTAGGCATTTCCTTATCCCCTGATATAAATATTGTTCTTGTTCGTGATTGTTTGGGAATTGTGGGAAATGACTCATATTAAAAGCTCATATTTATAATATGTGAAAGTGGTAGGTATATTATGTGTGAGCTAATTTAAGGATGTTTGGGGTCAAACCATCTAATCCTGTACCTTTATTTATGTTCACGGTTTTGAGGTATTGCATAACATTTTCCGGTTGTACAGATTCGATTTTGAATTGATTATCATCGTTAGATAACTTTCCTTGGATATAGTCGTGTAACAGATTGAAAAAGGGCGTAGGATTTTCTGTATAAGGGTCATAATTCTTACAAAAACCTTTACTGAATTATGCACTCTCGGCTGTTGGAGGAGGTAATGACGGTTAAAAGATTGTTGTATGTAAGAGTTTAAGCTATATCTCTAATTCTTTTGAAAAAATTGAATTGGTACAAAAAGCTTAACCAACAATTCTAAGTCGAAAAGGGACCATAATTATTACAACAAGATGTCCATAATGGCCCTGGATCGCTCACATGATTTTTGTGCACAGGTGAGCAATTGTGATCACATTTTGTCCGTCGGCCGTCCGTCGCCAGTCGTCAACATTTGCCCTTGTTAACATTCTACACAAACTTTACTAGCAATTTCACAAAATGAGTGTTAAGGAATTCCACTATTACAGCTACTTTATCTACAGTTGCGTCTACTTGCTTAAGCCTCATTGGAAAATCTGAAATTTCGTTTGGATTTAAATCTTTAATATATTTCCAGATAGTTTAAGTATCTTTGTTTTGGTTAATTGGTTCGGTGAAGCAATTTTGTTTGGATGTTTTGATAAGTGCACATGTTTTGTTTCTTAGCTTTTTGTAATTACTCCAATCCTTCTCTTTGTTTGTGTACCCTTTTTATCATTACAACTTGTTAGCAGTTTTATTTATTGATAGGATAGTTTTAGTTTATCTGCCTCTTAACGAAGTGTGTGAGTATAACAATGTAATATCTGACAAATTGGAAGTGTACCCATACAAAGTTATCCAATGCAAATAAATTACCTACTACATGCAGATGCATTTGCAGAAGAGTCTGTTTCTATAGAAAATGCTTCAACAGCATATGGACCATAGGGTTTTATCAATTTTGAATTGTTGACAGCATTGGTTTTAATATTGCTTTACCATAAACATATAAGAAAAACACACCAATTTCATGGCTACCATATTAATTTAAACATGGATACAAACATCTAGACAGTGTCACAGAAGTAACCGTTTTGCCCAATTAATTTCCTATTGGACTAGTACTTTTGGGGAAAGATTTTTGTAAATGCTTAAACATAGTTGCAACAAAGCTTCTTTTCAAAATATGCCAATACTTTTGGACAAGTTTTCTTATTGAGGTTCGATTTCTGTTGCCATATCAACCATAATGGTCTTTGGTATTAAATTGATTTATTTAAGTAATTTTTCAGCAGATTCAAAGGCTTCACTTCCTGTAAAGAATGGTCGAAATTGGCAGAGTGGATATGTCATTGAAAGAACTGTGAACAGACAGCGTCCAACAGATATACAAAAAGCTCGCCATGAGTTGTGAAACAGAAGAATTTAGTTTTAGTAACGCATGAATCTCATTTTCCAACAATGTTTTCAAAAGACATCTAAAGTGAACCACACATGCATACATGTACTTACTTTAATCTCAGTGTAACAACTGCAACAGCCGGAGATACATCCCTGTCTAAACCTACTGAACCAACATTAATCTGGGTTGATGGTGATCCAGAGTTAAAAGAGAATAAACCAGCTGGTGAGTTGGGAACCTGCTCCTCTATAGAGTATGTTATTGTGCCCCCGTCTGCATCTGTTGCCGTTACTGAGAAGGCAGAACTGCCTGCAGCAGCCGACTCCTGGACATTGAATGGTGAGGGGTATGAATTCCAAACGGGTTCTGGATGGAAACAAAATACAAATCATTAATACAGCTATCTGTATGACTAAGAGGTGGTTTCAATGTTGTTTGCTTTGGAAATGACAGTGGGAATATATAATATATATAGCGTGTTGTGTGTAGGCTTATTATTTCAGAGTTGTGTACATTATTGCCTAGTGGTCACTTATTTGTGAATTCCCGGGTTTGTTCTAACATTCTATACATAGCTTGTGTACACTTGGTTTCGAGAAGGTAGTCACTATTTGAGTAGTCAGCGATGGGTGTGCTAGGGTTCAGTGGAAAAAAACCAGTATTCTTTAAAATGCAAATTATTCAGTCTTGAGAATTTGAATACTTACTTTTGGACGTTGTTATAAAATAAATGGAAGAATTCATTAATTAAATCAACGAGCTCATAAAATATCAGCTTACATTGGATGGTTTAAATTATGATTTTGATATTAGTGTGAACAGTGACTGGGAAATACTTATTTTGATAGGACATAGATTATATAAAGATTTGTGGAACTAAAACTGTAAAGACAGTGACAATACATTTTTAGATATTAAGAACTAACAGGTATTTGTCATTTAAGTGAAACTGTACAAATTGTAATATTGTAATAAATATGTTATTGTTTAGTTAACATTTAGTTGTTCATCAATATCTACTTGCGTAATGATATGAGTAATTATTTGTTACTTTGAGCCGTAACGAAATTGTTACTCATTTATCCCTAGGCATCGTAACAGAAAGTGGGGGCTCATTCGGGATCAGATTGATCTGAATCAGAGAGAATCTTAGGTTATACAACTTGTGTTTTCAAAAACAAATCAGAGTTTGCATAAATATTGTTAAACCAGCAACATTTAACGTGTCATCATCTTTTGGCTTAAATGTTTAAGCGCCTTCCCTGGATTCAGTCAAAAAGAGTCACTTACTGACGCTCGCACATTATTATAAACTATCAGAAGCCAAATAGCACATGCGAAAACAGGAAATAAAAAATATTCTAATTCAGTATTTTGTTGATGAGTAAACTTTTAATGTTGCTGCCTAAACTTTCGTTGTTGATATTAATTTGGACTACAAGTTGAGGGAAGTAGAAATTCAAAATTAAACAGAATTGGAGTTGAAAAAATTAGAAAGCGAAGAAAGATAACGAAATGAACAAATAGAAACAGAAAATAGAAAAATAGAAAGGCAAAACAGAAGAATGGAAATAAAAATAAAACTTCAAAGCGAAGAAGGATTATAAAAGGAACACATAGAAATGGAAAATAGAAAAATAGAAATTGATCGAAAAATAAAATTACGAGAATTAGAATTGGAAAACATCATAACTCATATTCTAGTTAATAATATATTTAGTCAAATATTTTATGTTAAAAAACATATTCGGTTAGTACCTCCTTCAGGAAAAGGATGTAGACAAATATTTTCTGCATTTTGAAAAGGTAGCTGCAAATTTGAATTGGCCAGTTGAACACTGGACATTATTATTACAGAGTGTTTTGATTGGCAAAGCACGTGAAATTTATACACAATTAACTGTGGAACAAAGTTCATCATACAAATATGTTAAAGAATTAATTATTATAGGTTACGCATTAGTACCTGAAGCTTATCGGCAAAAATTCCGAACATGTAAAAGAGAAAATGAACAAACGCATATAGAATTTGCTCGAGAAAAAGAACAATTATTTGATAGATGGTGTCCATCTAAGAAAATTGGTCAAAGTCAAGAAAAACTGAGACAACTCATGTTAGTTGAGGAATTTAAAAGGTGTATTAACAGTGATGTGTTAGGATTTATTTAGATGAAAAGCAGGTTGAGGGTTTGTACGATGCTGCTCGTTTTGCAGATGAATATTCTGTAACACATAAAGTGTCATTTGTCAATTAATCAGATTCCACATCGAATCCTTTCATTCACACAATATTGGTTGTGTATCTAGTATGCATAGTAGTAACAACACATCCATAGCTCCACCGCATTGGGGAAAGAATGATCAGTTACCTGAAATTATTGCAAACGAAAGGGTCACCTTATTTCTGAGTGTTTCACTTTAAAATGGAAGCAACAGGCGGGAGTTAAGCCTATCGGTCAAAAAGCCTAAATCTGATTTTGTTATGGAGATGTATGAACCTTTCAGGTTTTGTATCACTAAAATGTGATTTATCACAGCCTACTACTCTGGAGCAAACGTACTTATTGAAGGTGTAGAATGTGCTGATATGTCCGTCCCGCTCCATAATATTTATTTGTCATCAAATTTGGTTACTGGACCTGTGACTGTTTGTATTAGAACATCTCTACCATTTAAATGTGTCCATTTACTGTTAGGCAATGACCTAGCAGGAAATAAGGTCGTGATAAATCCACTTGTAACTGACACTCCTTGTATGGATCAAATGTCTGGCCCAATTGAACAGGAATATCCCGATATTTATCCCTCGTGTGCAGTTACTCGAGCTATGGCAAGAAAAAACATAGCTAATGATCTGATTAAAAGTGATCAGATTTATGATTCAGACATTAATTTAGCAAATACTTTCATATGTCAGTTATATGATACAGAGGTTAAACAATCTCGTATTCCCAGCCTGCCTGAAAAACAGACAGACTTAGTTGAAAATTTGCCAATGTCTGATCATTCTAACCTTAGTTCAAATAACCAAGGACATGACATGATGTCAACGTCACAGCCTATTCAGGAACAAAACAATGATCCTGATATTTCTCACTTATTTCAAAAAGCGGTGAGCGAGAACGAAACTTTACAGGTTCAAGTTTGTTACTTTACGAAACAAGGTATTCTTATCAGAAAATGGCGTCCATATGATGTCGCTGCTGATGATGAATGGCCTGTTATCAAATTGTGATACCAAAGGTGTATCGTCAAGCAATACTTAGTCTGGCTCATTATACTGCTATGTCTGGTCATTTAGGTGTTAAAAAGACCTATCATAAGATATTGAATCTTTTTTGCTGGCCAGGTCTGAAAAAAGATGTGTCATAGTTATTGTACGTCTTGTCATACTTGTCAAAGGTGGGAAAACCCAATCAAACTACACCAAAAGCAGAACTTCAACCTATTCCCGCATTTGATGAACCATTTAGTAGGGTACTTATGGATTGTGTTGGTCCCCTGCCTAAAACTAAATCCGGTTATGAGTATCTTTTGACAATTATGTGTGCTTCAACACGATTTCCTGAAGCTATCCCACTTCGTAATATAAAAGCGAAGTCTATTGTGAAGGCTCTTGTGAAGTTTTTCAAATTCGTTGGTATTCCTAATCTATACAGTCTGGTCAAGGATCAAACTTTATGTTTTGGTGTTTTCCAACAGGTCATGCCTGAGTTAGGTATTAAGCAATATAAATCATCGGCCTATCATCCTGAAAGTCAAGGTGCTTTGGAACGTTTCCACCAGACATTAAAAACTATGATAAGGTCACATCGCCCATAAACTAAAAAACTGCGATGAGGGTATTCATGTACTCTTATTTGCTATCAGAGAATCTGTTCAAGAATCTCTTGGCTTCAGCCCTTTTGAGTTAGTGTTCGGACATACTGTCCGCGGACCATTGAAACTTCTCAAAGAGAAATTCCTATCGGAAGACGATACATCGTTGAATTTATTGCAGTATGTGTATGATTTTAGGACTAGACTGTCCAATGCTTGCGAGGTAGCTCTTTCAAATCTTAAATCAGCTCAGAGTAAAATGAAAATTAGGTATGATGAAATTACTGTGCAACGCAGTTTTAAATCTGGTGATAAGGTTCTTGCTCTACTGCAAGCAAGTTCTTGCTCCGTTACAAGCAAATTATTTTGGTCCGTATACTGTAGAAAAGAACGTTAGTGATATAAACTATATCATTAACACTCCAGGGAGACTCAAACAAAGACAACTATGTCATATAAATACGTTAAAACAATACATTTATAGGTTTAGTACAGTTTCACACTCCGTTAATATTGTTAACGCAGTTCATCGAGAACAAAGTTGTAGTGATGTGCAACCTGATGATGAGGAAACATTTAGTGACGCACAACATAGCGATGAACGATGTGAAATGCTTGATCTTGGTTCTGTGAAACTACAAAATTCGGACATTCTGAGAAATCTAGACCAGAAACTTTCACATCTTGAACCATCACAGAGAAATGAACTGAAACAATTGATTAGAACTTTTGAGCACATATTTACGGACATACCAACAAGAACTGA
Organism: Clinocardium nuttallii; assembly: GCA_031471495.1. Classification (NCBI taxonomy): domain Eukaryota; kingdom Metazoa; phylum Mollusca; class Bivalvia; order Cardiida; family Cardiidae; genus Clinocardium; species Clinocardium nuttallii. The sequence continues at coordinate 11,400 of JAUELF010026964.1, forward strand.
CACAATATTTCATGATGTCCATGTTGGTGATTCTACGACAGTTAAAAAACACCCGTATAGACTGAATCCAACACAACAAGAATATTCAAAAGAAGAAGTCAAGTATTTGTTAGAGAATGACTTTATTGAACCCAGCAATAGTGAATGTAGTTCACCATGTATTCTATTTCCGAAACCAGACAACACATACAGAATGTGCACTGAATACAAAAAAGTTAACTGTGTAACGAAAACGGATTCTTCCATTTGTATTGTAATTATGTTTTCAAATGACAGATCAAAAAGAAAACTTTATTACATAAATCTTTTTTTTTGTTTTTGACAAGGGTTTTGTGTGTAGGCCTATTATTTCAGAGTTGTGTACATTATTGTCTAGTGGTCACTTATGTGTGAATTCCTGTGCTTGTTATAACATTTATACATAGCTTGTGTACACTTAGTTTCGAGAAGGTGCTGGTAGTCAGCGATGGGTGTGCTAGGGTTCAGTGGAAAAAACAGTATTCTTTAAAATGCAAATTATTCAGTCTTGAGAGTTTGAATACTTACTTTTGGACGTTGTTATAAAATAAAAGGAAGAATTGATTAATTAAATCAACGTTCTCATATTGATATTTCAGCTTACATCGGATGGTTTAAATTGTGATTTTAATATTATTGTGAAGAGTGACTGAGAATTACTTATTTTGATAGGACAAAGATTATATAAAGATTTGTGAAACTAAAACTGTAAATACAGTGATAAGATATTTTAGATATTAGGAACTAACAGGTATTTGTCGTTTAAGTGAAACTGTACACATTGCTGAGTTCTTCAATATCTAGTTGCGTAATGATATGAGATACGTAATTATTTCTGTTACTTTGAGCCGTAACGAAATTGTTACTCATTTATCCCTAGGTGTGGTAACAAGGGTAGAAGACATTGTTAGAAATGTACTATCTTTAGCAATCCTCGTACATCAACAATGTATTTCATAACAGCAAGAAGTCATCGATATCAGAGAAAGGGTTTATCATTTCCCACATATAATTCTTTTTAATCTGCAGCAGACAACGTTGTAAACATCTAGAATAACCATAAAAGCGAAATTGCTCATTGTGTGACAATGTTTTCAAACGTCTTTAGAGGTTTCTCTACTGGAATATGTTGATAATATAATCTTACGTGTTTTAACGTTAACTGTGATAGCCGCGTTTGCTGAGCGTGCTCCAGATGCACCATTGCGATCCTTGGCTGTGACAGTTACTGAATGTGAGGATGCAGTTGCATAATTAAGATTAACAGCCGTCACTATCCCAGTTGAACTTCCAACAGCAAACAGGCTTACATCACCAGCTGAATAATTTAATATATCAAATTACTAAATCTCTTTTCATGTTCATATTTGTTTTGCAAAGATTCAAATAGCCAAGGTCAGTGTTCGTGATAAAAGTCTCATAATACATACATATATGTAGAAGGACCACATCAGGAGTGTAGTGTCAGAGAGTCAGCCTCATATGATACATACGAAGTATTTAAACATGGTAGTAATGACTGCTCTATTTGTGCCTATTTCTCACATACAACCACTCTGTAGCAGATGACTTCAAAAATATAGAGGCTATAATTTGAAAAATTCTAATTAATTGGTGTGAGAGGGCAAGGAAACAGATGGGTAGGTGAATCGAGGCACATTTTTATTTCCCACATACAGACACTCTCTGACACTTAAGCAGTAGACAACTTTTGACATTATTATAGCAAAAGAAGGAACTGTTCACGACGAGAAATTATTTCCCTTGTCACAATGTCTTTAACTCTATTACACTATCAAACTTTCATTTATAGAGACTTTACATGTTTTTGTACATATATTTTCAAAGTCATCTGCTGCAGATTTTGTTGTATGTACGAACAGGAGGTTTAAAATCAACCTGATTGTGGTATTCACGTGGGATGATCTACAATGTTGACTTACAGATATTTCATCCGGGAAGTCTTTAAAACAAAAGCACATAAGTTCCTTTATCTGATTCAGATGACATCTGATGCCTCCTCTACAGTATATACCATTTATTAAACATCGTGAAAAAAAAAGATTCAACTTGAGGTAATATTCATGAGGTTTCAATGCAGGCGCGTAGCTGCCTTTACGCCAAAAAGCCCTGGCTTGCACATTATTTTCCTGATTTTACTTTTCTTCAAATCAATCAATATCAATCATATTAATTAATTAAAGTACATGTATGTTTTCTGTATAGCGGCTTGCACATCGTCTTCGGTCCAGCTACGCACCTGCAATGTCTTAACCCTTTTACCACATATAGATGCTTTCTGACACAGCTGCAGCAGACGACTTTTGAAAACATTGTGGCAAAGAAGAAATTGCTCAAAACAAGGCATTTTTCCTTTTGCCACAATGTGTTCAACTCTATTTAAAAGTAAAACTCTCAATTATAGAGATTGTTCATGTTTTCTCAAAATGTTTTGAAGGTTGTCTGCTGCAGAATTGCTGTATGCTAATAGCAAGTATATATTATGCTTTTAATTTGGAAATATCTTTTTCTCTAAATATTTTCAATGAAGATGATTTTAAACATCAAATCATGTTAACAGTTAGTCTGCTCCCACATTCAGACACATTTTGACGAACAGAGACGACCTTTGAAAACAAGGTAAGTGAACTAAATGTCCTCCTGTTTTACTTACATGTTATAGAATACTGTATCACATTGTTATCTTGAAGGCTCGAATCAGCATCTGTTGCAATCAATTCCAATATCGTTACAGCTGTAATGACAGAATGTGAACAAGATGTCAGTTGAACCGATAGATGTTACCCGAATTATAGCTAGGACACAGGAATGAGCTGTCCCGCGAGAAAACCAACATTGTGGACTCTGTGTAAAGTATCGACCCGGATCAGCAAAAGCATGTCTCACAGGCTAACCCGGACAGAAACTGTTCGATTTTAGTGGATTTTCTGTTTTAGGAATCATTACTCTATACCTCTATCCATCTCAGACGGAATGTATCGGTCCGGATCAGTCTGCGCGGACATATACCAAAATTGAGAAAATTATCTTTATCGTGTATTGATTTATAGCGAAATTCCAGAAATTACTTATTAAATTATCGAAAAAACATGAAAATGCCGAAATATTTGGGGTTTTCTATGGTATCTTTACATCCAATATGTATTTAAATGATAGAGCAATGTAAAATGAGATACCATACCAAAATTGAGAAAATGATCTTTTTCCAGTTTTGATTCATAGCGAAATTGCAAAAATTCCTTATTAAATTATCGAAAAACATGAAAATGCCGAATTTGTTGGGTTTTACTATGATATCTTTATCTGGTCGATACATTGCGCAGATGCCATAATGTTGGTTTCTCGCAAGACGGCTCATATACTTATTGTAGCAAAATACAAGTAAGTAAATAGTTAGAAATGCACGTACAAAATGAGGGCAATAACTCGTGTTAAAAATCATCTGGATCATGGTTACATCTCCTCTTGTTAGTGAGCTTAACAGAAAGTTCAATAAAAAACTGTGACTGGCACTTCTTGCTTATAAATAAGCCAGACACAAATGGGACAGACACACTGATGACAAATAAAGCAACGTTATGGTGCAATATTTTCATTGTGGGATATTGTGAGTTTGAGGAAGCACATATGACGCCTTCCAATAAGTCACAGCATGAAAGACAGACATCAGAAAAATTATCACGGTAGACTACATCTATCCAAAATAATATATATTTACATAGATTTAAAGTTCTTGTGCACTGCGCATCTGCATATCACTTTCTATACTACATACCAATTTTGAAGTTGATACATTAGAAGAAAAAAATGGAATTATTTTAAAAACAAGCAATGCATGCGTTTTGAATTCGTAGCCAAAGTCAATGTATAAGAGGACAAGGGGCAATGGGCTGGCGATCTGGAATAGCTTTCACCTTCTGACAAGAGGTCCTAGATGTGTGTCTTCGGTCAGATCTTTAAGGACAGTTACATTGAGGAACGGCTGCAGTCCAACAGTACTTTTCCTACATGGATAATTTCCTACATAGATAACCCAAAGTGATGGAAGATAGCTACCCACTGTCTAGTTATGATTGTTGTAAATTGAATGAAAATCGTCAACTTCTTATTATGTAGTTATGTGTTTGTACTCCCATGTAAAGATACTTTTACTGTCAAGCTATAGATTTTGTAGTGACTTGGAAGAGCGTGTCCTGCGTATCGAAGGTCAAAGCTTCTAGCCCGGGTCTGGTTTAAATATTTAAGGGCAGTTAAAATGACGTCAAAATGTTATGCTTCAAAGGAAAAGCCCCGAGAGCTTTCCACAACAATAAAGAATCAGGAAATTCAAGAACGAATTTTAAATAAGGGGGTATATGTAGCCGAAGTGTTTTTATTAGGGAACTCTTATACTTCCATGCTTTATAGCTAGTTTGTATGTTGAAGAGCTTTCACCTTCTGAATTAAAGATACAAACCCCTTTATGAGGTCAGATGTTTAACTTTACACAACTTTGAACTGATTTTGTCTAACAGTAACAACGTAATGACCAATTATTCCAAGGCATGACAGACGGACAGACGGACAGACACACTCACCGATGAATGGATGGATGGACATACATATAGATGACAGAGAATTGATCTGCCTAAGTATCTCACTGCTTTACTTGCAGATGACACAAAACACATATCCTACCTGTGCTGGAACCCTCTAATGTTGACACACTTCCTGAAAAAGTTTGAAAGCTTGGATCATTGTCATTCACATCGGTCACTGAAACTGTCAATGTGGTAGAGGCTGTCTGTGGTGTTAGGTCTACAGCGCTATGAAAACAAATATAACATACTTAACCTCATACTATATTTGCTGTCGAAATAACCCACAAAAAACATATTATAATATGAGCCGTCCCGCGAGAAAACCAACATAATGGCATCTGCGTAGTGTATCAAACAGCGCAGACTGATTCGGTCCGTGTCCGAGGGATAAAGGTATAGAAAAATGATTCCTGAAACAGAAAATCCACAAGAGACCAAAGGTGTCTGTCCTGGTTAGCCTGCATGGCATGTTAAGACTGATCCGGATCGATACTTTACGCAGAGACCATAATGTTTGTTTTCTTTCGAGACGGCTAATTTATTATTATTGAAAATCATTAAAAAGTATAATTTTGTTAAAGAGTTTTGACCAATTTTACTTTTTAATATATTCCAACATAAACAAATAAGCAGAGGTAATGTAATTATTTATTCTGTGAATTGCTCGAAATGGAGAGAATGTCCATAATTAGAAAACAATAAGTTAAAACGTTTTGATACATACTAGAAGACAACAGTGTACATCTGATTACTCCCTTCATAGTCAAAACTCTGACCCGACACAAGTTTTAAATCGGTACTCCCTGTCAATTCAAATACGCCAGATGGATTCTGTGAGTTTATACTGAAATATAATTACAAATTAAGAAAACAAAGTGAAAACCTTGTAGGACTTTACCTTGTTCTAGAATGAAATACCATAAGGATCTTATATACGTATCTGATACCATTAACATTCACTAGTATCATGACACAGATACAAAAAGTTGATATGATAACTCTGAACCCCGAGCACCTAGGAAGGAAGTCAAAACTAGAAATATTTACAATAACCTAACCATAAATCAAACACAGGTTTCACCCTCATACCATGAACAGTTAAACCTTTTTCCACATTACAACAAAACAAGAGTATAGCCGTCTTTGATAACATCTTAGCAAATATATAGAAGAGCTTCATAAATGAAAGTATGAAAAGTAGTCAAAACAGAAGGAAATACTTTCGTTATGAGCAATATCTCTTATTCCCACAATGTTTTCAACAGTTACCTGCTGCTAACGCATGGAAATTCGAGTTTGTTTGTGGGCATTGATTAATTTAAAAGTTCTTAACTTTATGTTCTCTATTTTAAAGGTGCTGAACCCTAGATTGTGAATCATAATTTTGAAATGGTGAAACTTGCCAATATTGCTATTAATGACAAATAAGTAGGTTCTAAGTAGTTCAGATCTATTTTTGCAGTAAGTGTTGAAGAATTGTCAATTGAAAGTC